>JAGXJF010004349.1:0-211863 GCA_019208055.1 Stipa capillata
ATTATTCCTAGGGCAACAAGTGAGGGTATATCGATCACATGCAACTATAGGGCATAACTACAACTAGCATAAAGTAGTGGTCTTTTCAAGATAGCATGCATGGTTCGCAATCAACATAAGTAAGTTTGGAATATAGAGTTCAACATGATCAATGCGGGGATGCTTGCCTAGCAGGTTGGGGTACGGATCTTACTCTTGGAGTTGGTACTGCGGAAACTCGGGATCCTCCTCTAGGGAATCCGGTGTGTTGGTAACTACACGTTACAAAAGGGCGACGAATAAATTACCACGTCGAGAACTCCAAATAAGAACCACAAGGTTCAACATGCAATGGTATGTTCATGACATGCTCTCACTACAATCTGGTCCTGAACAGTTTTAGGGTTTCTGGGGTTTTAGCTTGAACACAGATCACTTGGGTACGGCATAGAGCACATATACATAACATGATCCTTCTTATTAGGGTTAGCAAGATCTTGATGTTTGCTTTGAGTGAGTCCAAAGAGTAACAAGGGTTGTAAAATTTTCTTAAGCTTATTCTGGACCTATATTCAATTTCTAGTTAAAGTCTTTAGCATGGAATAATAGATATTGCATGCGAGAGGAAATCAAACCATTATGTTTTATTCAAAATCAAATTGGTCATGAGGTTCCTATAGGTTATAGAAGTCCTAAAGTTTCATGAAAACTTTTATGGAATATGCTAGGACGTGATAGAACCATTTTGACCATATTAGATTTTAGAAAGGAAAAATCAATTCTTTAAGCCATACGCATCCTTCTCTGTTTCAATGTAAAATAGTTTGAAATTTCAAATTGTGTTTGAATGAAATGGTAGGGAATAATGTTATCTTTTAGGAACTGGAAGAATATGTTGGAAAACCAGAATTGAATAGGGGTTGCGGGTCAGCGAGAGAAGGGGAACTCCATGGTGGGGATCAATTTGTTCGGGAAGCTTCGCCTCGGGTGGTTTGGTGGGGAAGAAGGGCGGCGGGGAAATTTTTCGAGGGGAAGAAGGAAGGGCCTAGGTTGGAATTAAGGAAATCAGTGGCTAAGTAAGGGGAGGAGGAAGGGCTGTGAAGTAGGCTTGGAGCTCGAGGGTTTGCTTAAATAGGCTGGAGCGCACAGGGTATGAGGACAGCCGCTGGAAAGGATAAGGATGACGAGGAGGGGGGTCCTGGGTGGTCTGGACACGGTGACCGCTCATGGCAAAGTCAAGGGGGTCCCAGCGAAGGCTGGTGCAGTGGCACTGTAGCTAAGCGCCGCGCGGAGTGGGATGCCGCTGGTGTGCGCGCTCTGCATGCCTAGGACATGGCCAAAGCACGCCTAGCGCATGTGCATGCCAACATCATCTTGGCCTGGCATGCCTGGCTATGAACCCCGTGTCCACACCCTGCCACATAGGGTCTAGGGCTCAAAAGAAAGGGCACGGTATCAGAGAATACAAGCAGCATGGCAAAAGTGAGAGAAAGGTGAGTGCCAATCCTGGCATTGCCAGGGTGTAGGAGGGCAGGGTCAAAACGAAGCTTTGCCTACATGGGGTTGTGGTGTTGGCAGATCCTTGACATGCTATTGAAGCTAGGAAAAGCTTTCCAAGACTTAGCACAGCTTTTAGATAGGGCAAAGCAAGGTTTGACTAGGAATGGCAAAATCTTCCTGGAGAAGATGCTTAGAAAAATTTTACTGGGGAAGATGATATTTTTGCATATATGGTGTCCTGTATGTGTCTAGTATGTTGTAG
Organism: Stipa capillata; assembly: GCA_019208055.1. Taxonomy (NCBI): domain Eukaryota; kingdom Viridiplantae; phylum Streptophyta; class Magnoliopsida; order Poales; family Poaceae; genus Stipa; species Stipa capillata. Next base: position 1,742 of record JAGXJF010004349.1, read on the forward strand.
AATTTTTGAGGATTTTTTTTAGAGGTATATCCCTAAGTTGTAGTTCAAATGCCAATTCTACCTTGATTTGTATTTTAAATGCTTTTTGAAAATTTTGTACTAATCATCACAATTTTATTTTATAACTTGGTGCATATAGCCTCATATATTTTAGGGAATTTTTCCAGCATTTTTGGAGCAAAGAAATTACATAAAATCATAATATTAGGTTTTCTATTTTGAAGAAAAGAAAATTAGAAAAGGAGGTATGGATTAGGGTTTCGAGGTGTGGGGCCCCATATCTGACTTGTGGGCCTTTGGGAGTGTAAGGTATGCTGGTTTCAGGTGATATGAGTCCACGTCTAGGTTTTCAGAGTTTGAGCCTTTGTCGGGAGAAGAATAGAGTAGTGTTTTACATATCTTGTCGAGGGGAAAAAAGGAATTAGGGTTTTAGATATATTTGCAGGTGTATATGTCCTTATTCTTGGTAGGGTCATGTCATGAACAACATGCTAGGTCTCGAGCACCTGCATGTATATATGTATACCCTTATGTGTTTCATGATTTCATGCTTTTGGTTATATGACATGAAATGATGCGAGAAAACACAAGACCAACATGCAAATGAAAGCATTTGGGTTTTAATAAGGCCTAATGGCAGGGCTTTATAGGGTGCTAAAAACCAGGGTGTTACACTAACCCTGTGGGTGAACAGTGACATTTTTGCATGGGAGCCAGAGGACCTCCCTAGTGTACCACGGAGCATCATCGAGCACAAGCTAATGGTTACACCAGGTTCCTGCCCGGTCAAGAAGCGCATGCGCGATCGGCAGGTTGCTGCACACGACCAAGTCGCCAAACTCCTCAAAGCCGGAGTCATTCGTGAGGTCATGCACCCGGAGTGGCTTGCAAACCCAATCCTTCTGAAGAAGGCAAATGGCCAGTGGTGGATATGCGTCGATTACACCGATCTCAACAAGGTGTGCCCAAAAGATAACTTCCCTCTTCCTCGCATTGACCAGCTAGTGGACGCGACGTCTAGTTGCGAGTTGATGAGCTTCTTGGATGCATACCCCATGTGGGACATTTTGCTATGTCCGCATGCAGTTCAGTCTCAAAAATTCTGGGGAGATGTTCGCTTGTCTAGTTAACAAGACTCCCAGTGCCCAAGTGGGAAGAAATGTAGAGGCGTATGTGCACGACATTGTCATTAAAAGTGTCCTCACCCAGAGCCACGTGGATGACATACAAGAAACGTTCACTAACCTCAGGCGATCTGATATGAAGATGAACCCAGAGAAGTGTGTATTTGGCGTGCGAGCAGGAAAAACTCCTCGGGTTCCTTGTCTCGAAGAGGGGCATCGAGGCCAACCCGAAGAAAATTGATGCCATCCTCAACATTGGAGTCCCCGATGACCATAAACCAAGTGTAAAAGCTTATTGGGTGCCTAGCTGCGCTAGGGCGATTTGTGTCACGCTCCGCGGAGAAGGGCCTCCCGTTCTTCAAGGCCATGTGAGGGTCTAGAAAGTTTGAGTGGATAGAGGAAAGTCAAGCAGCATTTGGAGCCTTGAAGAAGTACCTTACATCGCCGCCGCTCCTCCAAAGCCCGTTAGATGGTGACGTGCTTCTGCTATACCTCATTGCCACCACCTCAACGGTCAGCACCGTACTTGTGAAGCAGCAGGACTGACTTCAACATCCAGTATACTATGTGTCAGAATCGCTACAAGGTTCAAAAGTACACTGCACAGATTTGGAAAAGTTAGCATATGAACTTGTAATGGCCTTGAGGAAGCTGCGACACTACTTCTTGGTGCATCAGATCTGAGTGCCATCTTCCTACCCGATAGGTGAGATGCTCTACAATCGAGAGGCCACAGGTCGAGTAAACAAATGGGCGGTTGAGCTTGCCCCCTTGGCCATCGAGTTCCCCCCAAGAACTGCCATCAAGTCGCAAGTCCTGGCCAACTTCGTCGCGGAGTGGGTTCCGCAGGCCGGGCTTGACTGAGGCCCCGAGGAGCCTATATGGATGTTGTACGTCGACGGCTCATAGTGTGCCAAAGGGGCTGGAGCTGGGGCAGTACTAGAATCACCGGAAGAGGCTCGAGCTCTCTACTCGGTCGCCTTGACTTCAAGACCACTAACAATGTTGCCGAGTACGAGGCACTCTTGCTCGATCTCCACAAAGCACGAGCAGTAGGGGCATGTCGTCTTTTGGTTAAGAGTGACTCGCAGCTGGTTGTCAGATAGGTCAGCAAAGGTTACCAGGCAAAAGATCCAGAGATGATCAAGTATCTCGCTCTCACATGAGCAATGGAAAAACATTTCAAGGCAATCACAGTTCAGAGCATACCACGTGGAGATAATGCCGAAGCCGACCTACTCACCAGCGCAGCCAATAGTAGAATCAATAAACCGCCAGGGAAGTTTTGTGAGATTCTCGCGACCATGTCCACTCAGGGGCTGGCTGACATCAATGTTGAAAGAGCATCTAGGCCCCAAGTTGGTTTTGATGGTTAATGGCAACTCAAATTGGAATCTAACGTTTACAGTGAGTGTAAGCGGGTTTGTAGGTTCCAGGAAGAAGGGTCATCAAGGAAAGGATGACCACCAAAAAGGGTACAAGGGTGATTTCCAGGACTAAGGAATGGCTGTGCTAGGCAGCTGTGCCACAGCTGTGAAGAAGCCGGTGCTGTGCAAGGAGTTGCAAGTAAGGTGATGGTGGCTTGATGCGTCAAGGGCCGTGACTACAGTTGGTGGGCAGGTAAAGCCTAGATTTGCTAGTTTCTTTGAGTCCATAGGAAAAGCCCGTACTATCAAGAGGGATGAAGCAGTGATGATCTGTGGAGGTTCTAGTTGCTCAATGTTCAGGATGTTGGACAGTGGCACTAATGCTTTGAGGTTAGTGGTCCTGTGTCAGTAGTTTTGCATAAGTATGAAACTGGTTGGAGCTGGCACTCTGTAGTGCTAGCAGTAGAAAACCCTAAGGGTTAGAGTCACCGGTGTGACACAGCAGTGTCACAGGTGGTCTAACACTCTATGACTCAGGTACATCTCTGTACCAGGGGAGAGCTTGCAAACGCTAAGGAACCTGCGCTGCGATAGCTTGTCTGCTGAGTTGGAGGGCTGTTGGAGGTTCTCTCCTTATAGGTTTTAGAGAGTGTGTGCACTGAGGGCATGTCATGTGCCAGGACCGGACTGAGCAGTGCGGCTGCGTCAGTTTAGGGTTTACCTGTGTGTGCCGCCGGTGACACAGGTATCGGTCTGCTTGAGCCGGTTATAGTTGGGCGGAGTGATTGGCTGTGTCACCGGTGCCTGACACTGGTGATTCACTTAATCCTACGTGGCAACAGTGTAACGGTCAAGTGCCTGTGAACCCTATATATAGGGAACCAGGGGAGGTCTTCGATCTCAACCAATGAGCCAATCAGTAACTCACATTCGACCATTGCAAAACCTCTTTCCACCGAATGAAAGCTAAGTTTCCTAAGTGTCAGTTCGGAAAGGGTTAGGGTTCTTGAGCAAAGAGCATTGGTTCCTCCAAAAGTTGTTACTGCTAAATCTATTACTCTTGGAGTGTCTACTCCTAGACGGTTGTAGGAGTTGCTGGTACCACCCAAGCTTGTGTGGGCTGGACCAGTAGTCTGTGAGGGTGATTGAAGTCTACCTGCTGCAAGCAAAAGGACTTCCACAAGCAAAGGAAGAGGCCTGAGATCAGGTACTCGGAGAACAAGCACGATTCAGTGCTGGCGATCTCTTCGGAGTAGCCTCTCCAACGGAGACGTACCACTCTGCAAAGATCTGGGAACTTCGGTGAAAAACACTCTATCTCCTGAGTACTTGTTGTTTTACTCCTTGCTTCTTGCTATATCTATTTGATTGTATGCTCATATAGATATTCTGTTTACCTGCTTAGATCACCTTTACAACTAGCTGTCTCACAGTTGGTATAGATCATATCTCACACCTGTGTCAGCTACCTGTTACACAGACACTTTGATTGCTTACCATTTTGCTAAGTCATTAGCCCACCTCTGCTAGGCACCTGTGTGACAGCTGCATGTTAATTTACACATCGCAACTTACCTGTGTCACTCACCTGTCACACAGCTAGCTAATCCTTGCTTCTGCATAAGGCTTAATCTAAACAATCTAGTTAAAAGAAGTAATTTTTGTTAGCCTCCTATTCACCCCCCTCTAGTCAGCATCTGAGGTCCTTTCAATTGGTATCAGAGCAGGTTGCTCTTTGATTTGGCCTAACAGCCAAAGTTAAAGGATGTCGGGCTATGAGGGTAAAATACCTGTCTTTAATGGGACTAACTATGCTTTCTGGAAGAGAAAGATGCAAATGCATCTTATCGCTATCGATCCAAATGTGTGGGATGTTGTTTATACAGGTTACAACTTGGAGAATCCCAGAACACCTAGCATGGTTGACAAGAGGAATATTCAGAACAATGCTAGGGCAGCCACTGCCATCTTCATGGGCTTACAGGAGCATGACTTCAACAGAGTCAGTACCATGGAATCTGCTAAGGATATCTGGGATACCTTGGTGCAGATCTATGAAGGCAGTGACACTCTGAAGAAGTCAAAGAGGAGCCTTCTGGAATCAAAGCTAGAGAGGTTTGAGCTCAAGCATGGTGAAGACATCAATTCTCTATTTTCAAGACTCACCATTATCACAAACCAGCTGAAGGCCCTAGGCTCCAACCGAGTGGAAGATGAAGACGTGATCAAGAAGTTCTTGTCAGTGCTTCCAAAAGCCTACAGAACACTTGTTCTCATGCTAAAGGAAAAAGATGGGTTTGAGCAAATGAAGCCCACAGAAGTGTTAGGAAGGATTCTAACGCATGAGATGGAGCTTAAGCAAGAAAGCAAGCAAAGCTCCTCTCCAGCTGTCAAGAAAAATATTGCTTTGAAGACTACTGCTTCAACATCACAGATTGAGAGTGATAGTAGTGAAGATCTTGATGAGGAGATGTCCAGTGGAGAAGAGAGTGAACTCATCCTCCTCACAAGGAACTTCAGAAAGTTTTACAAGAAGAAGAAGCAACTTGGATCAGGTGACAGATTCAGAGGGAAGAAGCTGTCCAAAGACAACAAGTGCTTCGAGTGTGGCAAGGAAGGCCACTTTGCTGCTGATTGTCCAAACAAGAAAAAGGACAGCAGCCACTACAAGAAGAAGAAGGACTTCCATGGGAAGAAGAAGACCGTCAAAAGCAAGCATCCAACCTACTCCAAGAACAAGGCCACTGCCAGAGCTTATGTTGGACAGGCTTGGGTGTCTGAGGATTTAGGCTCAGAAGAGGAGTCTGAAGAAGAAGATCAAGTTGCTGGGATTGCCATCAGCATGACTGACATACCCAGCTGTGACACAGCCAGGTCACACAGCTCCGAGTCCAGTGCTGAAGCTGACTATCTTCCATCCACTTCTGTCCTTTTGTGTCTCATGGCTAAAGGTTCTAAGGTACTTACTGAGGATGACTTCCCTGATTATGTTGAACTAATGGGCATCCTTGAAAGAACAGGTAAGGCCTATGGCAAGGAGAGGAAGGAGAACATATCCTTAAGGGATAAACTCAGAGAGCTGAGTGAATCTTATGATGAGGTTACTGATGACAGGGAAAACCTCAGGCTTGACCAGGAAAACCTGGAAATAGCTCATGAAAAGCTCAAGGCAGCTCATGAGCTTCTGATAAAGGAGCATGAGGAGCTCAAGGAAAAACATTCTTTATGCACTGATATTTCTTCTACTATATGCACTGATGCTCCCTTGACTGCTCCTACTGTTATTGAATCATGCCTGAACTGTGCTAGCCGTATAAATGTTCTAACATCCACAGGTGGAGTCACTGATGATTCAAAAGAGGCATCAACCTCTACTCCTACTAACCTTGTCGATGCAGATGAGCACAACAAGCTCAAAGAGGAGCTTGAAGAGCTAAAAAGGCTAATGAGGAAAGGCCTATGCACTGCCAATATTGGCATGCAAAATTATCAGCTGATCAAAGCTGAGATGCTCAGAAAGAATGATGGCCGAAAAGGCTTGGGTTACATTCCTTCTGCTCATAAAGATAAACTTCTGCTACTACTAACTTTAATCTTGCAGAAAAATTTGTGAGGCAGACAAGTACATATGACGACAAGTTTGTTGGTCATAAGAAGGGTAATGGGAATGCAGTAAACATTCCATCGAACCCATCCTATGTACTGCAGATGAACAAAAAAGGGAAGGTTGTGGCTAAGTATGTTGGTCGCAGACACTTGACAAAGTGGTTGCCTGCGATCTAGGTTCCAAAGGTAACAGTTACCTGTGTCACCGGTGTCTTACACAGCTGTACAAACACCAGTGCCACCGGCAGCTCACACAGCCAACTAACCTCTCTGTCTAAGGTTGCAGGTGATAGCAAGCCTAAAAGAATTCATGTCATATCATCTGTTGCTCAGGCTATCAACTATAAGAACAGATCTTCTAACTCTTTAACTGCTGTTTCTGCATATGGTAAAATTGCAAAGGGAACCAAACGAGTTTGGGTCCCTAAACCTCATAACTAATCTTGCAGGATACTGTCTCCAGTGGAACTGAATGGGTTGTGGACAATGGATGTACACAACATATGACTAGAGGCAGAGAGGAGTTTGTAGAGATCACACATGAAAATCTTCCAAGTAAACATGAGATCTATGCAGATAACTCCAAGGGAAAGGTAAATGGCATTGGTAAAGTTGCCATATCTAAACATCACTCTTTATCCAATGTAATGCTTGTAGATCAGATAGGCTATAGCCTTATGTCTGTGTCACAGCTGTGTGACACAGGTATGAAAGTCACGTTCTATCCTGATGAGGTTATAGCTGCCAAACTATATGATGATTCTCAAGTGTTCAGAGGATGCAGGTCTGGAAAGCTATACACAGTAAACTTCAAAGAACAGCCTGCAGCAGCTCCATGGTGCCTAATGGCCAAGACCAGTGTTGGCTGGCTGTGGCACAGGCGGCGAGGACATGCAGGGATGAAGCTTCTCAACAAACTGAGCAAACATGACTATGTCATAGGCCTGGAAAAGGTGAAGTTTGAGAAGGACAAGCCCTGCAGCTCATGTCAAGCCGGCAAACAAGTTGGAGCTGCCCATCGTCCCAAGAATGTCATGACCACCACCGCACCTTTTGAGCTCATACACATTGACCTCTTCAGTCCCACTACATATGAGAGCTTGGGAGGTAACAAGTATGGATTCATCATTGTAGATGATTTTTCTCGCTATATTTGGGTGTTCTTTTTGAAGGAGAAGACACAGGTTTACAAGAAATTCAAGCACCTCATTGCCAGAGTATAAAATGAGTGGAAAGTAAACCTTGTCAAGGTCAGGAGTGACAATGGGACTAAGTTCAAAAACTCAAAGGTGGAAGCATTTCTGGACAAGCATGGAATCAAGCATGAGCTATCAAGTCCATATGCTTCACCGTAAAATGGAGTAGTGGAAAGGAAGAACAGAACCCTGATAGACATGGCAAGGACACTGCTAGATGAGTACAAGACTTCACCAAGATTTTGGACTGAAGCTGTCAACACTGCCTGCCACTCCATCAACAGGATATATCTACATCCACTACTCAAGAAGACCCCATACGAACTGCTCACCAACACAAAGCCAAATGTCTCATACTTCAGAGTATTCAGTTGTAAGTGCTACATCCTTAGGAAGGGCAAACGCCTTACTAAGTTTGAAGCTAAATCTGATGTTGGTATATTCCTTGGCTATGCTACTAACTCTCATGCCTATAGAGTATTCAACACTCTCACAAAGGTTGTTGAAGAATCTGTAGATGTGAACTTTGATGAGTCTTATGGCTCCCAAGGAGAGCAAGTTGCTAATGATGTAGGGAATGTGGACATTCAAAAGAAGTCAACTGGTGAGATCAGACCTACTGTCAAGGAAGAACCTGTCTCACCAAGCGATCAAGAAACATTTTCTCCATCACTGAATGAAGACACTGGAGATGAAGACATCGAGCTCGAGTACAACCCAGCCAATGATCTCTTGGATGCAGAGTACCTGTCTCAGCCAGCTGTGTCGCAGGAAGAACCAGCTGTGTCACAGGCAACACCATCAGCTGTGACACTGGTAGTTGACCCCGAACCCTTTGTGATCAGCAGGCTACAGAAGGATCACCCTGTAGACAATATCATCGGTGCCATTAATAGGGGAGTGACTACTCATTCTCGAATTGCTAATTTCTGTGAACATTACTCTTTTGTTTCCAGTGTTGAACCTAGGAACATAAAGAAAGCTCTCATGGATGCTGATTGGATAAATGCAATGCATGAAGAGTTGGATCAGTTTGAGAGAAATCAAGTGTGGTCCCTGGTAGAAAGACCCAATGATCATAATGCGATTGGAACAAAATGGGTCTTCAGGAACAAGCAAGATATAAATGGACAAGTGGTAAGGAACAAAGCCAGACTTGTGGCTCAAGGGTTTACACAAGTGGAGGGTTTGGACTTTGGAGAAACCTTTGCTCCAGTTGCAAGACTTGAAGCCATCAGGATTCTTCTTGCTTATGCTGTCCATCACAATATCAAGCTTTATCAAATGGATGTAAAATCAGCCTTTCTGAATGGTAAACTCTCTGAACTTGTTTATGTTGAACAGCCACCTGGTTTTGAAGATGATAAGAAATCACACCATGTCTATAAACTACACAAAACACTCTATGGTTTAAAACAAGCACCTAGAGCATGGTATGACACATTGAAAGAATTTCTGATCAAGAATGGATTTAAAATGGGCTTAGTAGATACAACTCTATTCACTAAGAAAAATGGAAAGGATTTATTTGTGTGCCAAAACCGCTCCATGAGTGATGAGTTTAGCCAGATGATGACCAAAAGGTTTGAGATGTCTTTGGATGGAGAGCTCAAGTACTTCCTAGGACTTCATATCAAACAACTCAAGGAAGGTACATTCATTTCACAAGAAAAGTTTACCAAAAACATCATCATCAAGTTTGGCATGAAGGATGTAAAGTCTATTCATACTCCCATGCAAACAAATGGTCATCTGGACCTAAACATCGAAGGTAAGTCTGCTGATCAGAAAGAGTTTAGATCCATGATAGGATCCCTGCTTTACTTATGTGCATCTAGGCCAAACATTATGTTGAGTGTATGCATGTGTGCTAGATTTCAAGCTAATCCTAAGAACTGTCATAGAGTTGCAGTAAGAAGGATACTGAGATACTTGATTCAAACATCAGGCTTTGGTTTATGGTATCTTAAAGGTGCAAATTTTGAGCTAGTTAGCTATTCTGATAGTGACTATGCAGGGTGTAAGGTTGACCGAAAAAGCACCTCTGGTACTTGTCAATTTCTAGGGCATTCCTTAGTGTCCTGGTCATCCAAGAAACAAAACTCACTAGCCCTTTCCACTGTAGAAGCTGAGTATATAGCTGCTGGTAGTTGTTGTGCTCAGTTATTTTGGATGAGGCAGACCTTGAAAGATTTCAACGTATATTTTAATCAAGTACCCTTCTTCTGTGATAATGAAAGTACAATTAAGTTAGCCAACAACCCAGTACACCACCAAAGATCCAAACACATTGAAGTGAGGCACCACTTCCTGAGAGATCATGTTGAGAAGGGAGATATATAGCTGTGCCATGTAAGGACTGAAAAATAATTAGCTGATATTTTCACCAAGCCCTTAGATGAGACTAGGTTCTGTGCTCTGAGGAGTGAATTGAATATCATTGATGTCTCTAATCTTCAATAAAAAGGATTGGCTTGGTGTCTAGCTCATATGTTCCGTCGTTTATATGCCTTACATGCTCATCTGTGTTGATCACATGTGTCATAGGTGTATGTGTTTTATGCATAGTATAGAGATCTTTCAGCTGTGTGTGCACATTATTGTGTACCTATTTTCAAAATCGACTCATGTCAGTTTTAGTTTTGCTTGATTGATTTTCTGGCAAACTGACATTGGGAAGATTGCATAAGGATCTCCTGATAGTGCCCATATGATTGCTCTCTTATCAAATTCTCTCTGTTTAGGTGTTCTATGAATGAAATACTTGTCACCTGAGCTATCCATCTGTGTCTCAGGTGAATGCTTTTGATTTCCGTAGGCCCTAGGGTATTTTGTCTACTCACCTGTGTCACAGGTTCCTCTGTCAGCTGTGACACAGCCACCCTATATAAGGGGTCGATACGTTTTCCACAGAACCCACGTTCTACGTTAAAACCCCAAACTTCCGCCGTGCGCCAAAGCTCTAAATTCTCGACAAAATCGTTGTTTCCGTCCCTCCAAATCTTTCGAAGCATCAGAGAAAGCTGTCTGAAGAGCTCTAGCATCAATTCATCCGCACATTATCAATTTTTGCTCAAAGTAAGCTTCCGCCAGCCCTACTTTGCACATGTTCTTTCTTAAGGCTTATATTTTTGCTCTAAAGCCTAATCCATTAGCGCATTGTTAGTTGTTAGGGTTGGTTTAGCTCCTGATAATCCTTCAGAACCTATATTGCTCGAAATTAACCACCAAAAACCAGTAAATCTCTAGATTTCTAAAATCTGCCGTCCGCCTCCGCACGTAGCTGTGTCACCGCTAGGGTCTCACCTGTCACACAGACAAGTCTATCCAATAGGTTGAGGCCTCGGTTTGTTACCAAGTCCTCACCTATGTCTCCCCATTCTCACACAGGTGTCTCACACAGCTACTACCTTTTGCATCTCAGGAACACCTCTTATCTATACTCTGTCTTATCTATCTTGTTTCTACAGATGTCTTCACGATCTGAGAAAGCTGACAGTGGGATGCAGTGGTCTGACCCAGAAGCATCTAGCTTTGAGATTACAATTTTAGATTCAGATCAGGAAAGAGAGAGGCTGAGACAGAAAACAGAGGTTGCTGAAAGAAGAAAGGCAAGCCAAAGGGCTTATAGGCAGAAGAAAGCGGTTGCAAAGAAATCAGCTTCTCAAGCTGGTAAATCCAGTTCAGCTCAGCGTGCTCCACCCAAGGGGACAAGATCCTCAGCTACTGTTGAGCACACATCCTTGGGAAAGGAAGCAGCTAAGAAGCAGAAGCAACCAGCTAAGAGAGGTTCAAAGCCTTCTATTGCAAATGTGGTGCTGCCAAGAGGCACACTCACCATCAGAGAACCTATTCCAGAATCCCAAATATCTCAAGAAGATCTGGAGAATGATAAGCTGATTCTGGAGGAGTTGGATAGGCTAGCAGCTCAGATGAGAGAAACGACTGATGAGACAGTAAAGAAGCAGCTATCCACCATATACACAGCCAAAAGCTTTGAGCTTTCAGAACTGTCAAGCCCTGTATCTATGGCAATTCCTGAACCATCAGAAGTAGATAAGGTCATTTTGAGGGAGATTGCTGATTTACACAAGCAAATGCGATCAGGCAAATCTTCTTCAGAAGAAGTAGAGTTGAGAAAGAAGATTCTTGAGAAGCAGGATTAACTTTCAACAAAATGCTTGGCAGAAGGGTCTCATAAACCTCTGGAACTTTAGCATACTGATGCTAGAGATAGGCATCTCATCCTTGAAATCAGTGAGTTAACCAAGAATGCTAACACTCTGCCAAAAGGCCTTGAGAGGACTTCCATTCAAGCTGAAATCAAACTCAAGCGAGGACTGCTGTCTCCTGAGTTCAAATCTCAAAGAGCAGCTCCTCCTATTGCCAGTTTAGAAATAAGGATTCCTCCCATAGCTACAGATGATCTTCTTATGATGGAGATACATGATATTCTAGGAAGGCTCAAGGACATGCCAAATGGTCCTGAGAAAATTGCTCTGAGAGCTGAGCTCAAGCTTAAAAAGGCTATGCTTCCAAAGGTTTCCAAGCCTACATCACCTCCTGCTGCTGCTCCTACTCAAGCTCCTAAAAGGAAAAGATCAGAAACTGTTGTGATCAGTGATGAACCTCAAGCCAAGAGGTAGCCAGATGCAGATGTTGAAATTATTTCAGAGACAACTCAGAGCTCCAAGCCATCCTTAAAAGTTCAATTTGAACAACAGATGTCTGCCATTCAAGAATTGAAGAAGGAGATGCCACCACCGTGTCACCGGTCGCTAGCCCAGCTAAGTCAAGTCTGCAGACATACCAGAGGAGAAGCAGAAAATCTCAAAGTTCTACAAGTGTAGAATCCATTTCCTCCCTGGATGTCCAGAAACAGATGTCTCCATCCCAATTTCTGGTGTCTGAGACCGAAGAACAGACAACCAAAGAGGCCCATGTGCCCCCATCACTAAAGGCTAGATCTGTGACGCCTTTGGAAGCTGCCAAACTAACAAGTCCACAGCTGTCTCAACCAGCTGTGTCACAGGCAGAAGAAGCTCAGGCCCAAGAGCCTCACCTGTCTAAATCACCTGTGCCACCACCAGCTGACCCAGCCCCTTCAGTTCAAGCACCTGTGTCATCACCTGTGGCACAGGCAAGTAAGTCAGCTGAGCAAGAAGAAAGCTCTAAGAGCTCATCAGATGATGGCAGAGGTATGTCTGTTACCCCTCCAAGGCCGAGAGGAGCTAGAGCTGATTCAGATGAAGATTACCAAGCCGAGAGATCATCTCCAAGTGCAGAATCAGCTGATGAAGAAGAGGAAGAGGAAGAAGAGGCTGAACAAGCAGATAGCTCACCCAGTCTCTCAGTTGGAGAAGAAGATCTGGAAACTAAGTATTATTACATCTTCTCTCATGCTTTGAGGACTGAGGCGAATCAAATGCAGTTCATCTCCTGAGCTGTGGCCAAGAAGCTACCCAAAAGTGATCCCCAGAAATCAAGAAGCAAAGTTGCCTCCATGAGCACAATTGCTTTCATAAGAATGAGGTTAGCTTGCCCATATTTCAATGAAGACAAGGAGTTTTAGGATGCATATTGCTCAGACCCTAGATTTCACACTAATCTTCAAAGGGGTGTCTACCATGAAATCCTTGCTTCCAAGGGATTTGTAGATTACAAGGCCATAGACTGGTCTGCTCTAACTGATCCCGGACTGAGGAGTCTTCAATCTCTCATCCAAGCCTCAGGTCTGGAGTTCATATGCAATCTTCAACAAGATTATGACCCAGAAATCATTAAGGAATTCTATGCCATTGTCTGGGTAGATCAAGAAAATCAAGATGTCATGCTATGGAAGACAAGAGGCCAGCTGCTCTCCATCACAGCTCCAGAATTCAACAGCTTGTTTCATGCACCAATAGAGCCCGGTATGCCAAATTTGTTCAAGCTAGAGCCTGTCTCCAATGCTGACAGAAGAAGATTCTATCTAAGGAATTTTACATTCCCTGCCAATGCTCCTTCAAATCATGTGTACTTCAAGGGGATCACAATCACAGCAAAGCATCTAGTCAAGATCCTTCATGTCACCCTCCAGCCCAAAGGAGGAAATACAGATGCAGTATACAATTCAGTATGGCAGGTGCTGGTGCACATAGCAAAGAATATTCATTTTGATGTGGCCAGATATATATTCCATGAGATAGATGTTGTACAGAAGGACAAGAAAGCTAAGCTGAGGTATGGATCGTACATCATGTACATGATCCTTCAGAGAACAGGTCTTCTGGATTTCAACTTTGACATGATAGTAAAGACCATCAAGACCCAGCTCAGGCCTCAGGCTGATGATCATCCTGATGAGGTTGCTGTTCCAGCTTTGTTTAGAGAATCTCCTGAGCCAGCTATGTTAGCTCCCGGTGACACAGCTGCTCCAACAGCTCCTCAAGCGCCTGCTCCCTCCGTGCCTATGCCTCGAGTCCAAGTCCCCACCGGTGTCACCGCTAATACTCCCACAGCTGACCCAGCTGAGTTAGTATTTGTGACACAAGTGGCTGAAGATGGCACTCTGTCCTCCTCTCTGATGTCTCAAGCAGCAGCCAGAGCTTATCAAAACAAAGTGATGCCAACATAGTTTGCAGCTCTGCGCCGAGAGAACTTTCAGCTCAGATCAGAAGTCTCCAGTCTGCAATCAAAGGTTGATCAGTTGCAGGCTCAGATGTCAGAAGTTCTCCAGCTGTTGAAGTCAAAGCTCTGAATGTGTCTCTTCCTCACCCCTTTCTGGTGTTTTAGTGTCAAAGGGGGAGAGATTCATACATAGGGGGAGAGATTTGTACAAAGGGGGAGAGAATAGAGGAAGGGGAGAAAGAAAATTAAAATTATTTTCTGGTGTACTCAAGGCTTGTTCTATTTCTGATTCTTCTGCCTTGATTACAATTAATACTAAGTCTTATTTTTGCTCATTTTACTCTAATGCTGAAATATTTCAGTGTGCCAAGTGTGTTGCTCTGATGCATATGTCCAATGCTCTGATGCATAAGTCTAGACTATTTTTGCTCTGATTAGTCTGCTTGCTCTAATTCATATACTCATGATTAATCCTATGCTCTGATTCATGTCTAGCCTATGCTCATTAAACTTATGCTCTGATTCACATATGCATGTTAGAGCTCTCGCTCTGATATATATGCCCATTGGCACTCTGATACATATGACCAGTAATTTGTTTGGCTCTGATACATATATCCATAGTGAATCTGCTCTCTAATATTCTCATATGCTCTAAGATATATATTCAGATGCTCTGACACATTTTCATATGCTCTGGTCCTTGCAAATGCATCAAGAGAAAAATATTTTAGCTCAGCTCATTATTCTCTGATACACTTATTGTTCTGAACTGATAAGAGTGTAAGTTGTAAGAAAATGCTGCCCATATCCAAAAATCATAATCTGTGCATTGGCAAGTTAAAAACAAATCTCTTATGCACAGCTTCAGGGGGAGTGTATTCTCTACAACCTGCACATATACCTCCTATTCAAATTGATATGCGAATTTGTTGAATAGGTTGCCACTAACCACCAAAAAGGGGGAGATTGAAAGAGCATCTAGGCCCCAAGTTGGTTTTGATGGTTAATGGCAACTCAAACTGGAATCTAAAGTTTACAGTGAGTGTAAGCAGGTTTGTAGGTTCCAGGAAGAAGGGTCATCAAGGAAAGGATGACCACAAAAAAGGGTACAAGGGTGATTTCCAGGACTAAGGAATGTCTGTGCTAGGCAGCTGTGCCACAGCTGTGAAGAAGCCGGTGCTGTGCAAGGAGTTGCAAGCAAGGTGATGGTGGCTTGATGCGTCAAGGGCCGTGACTATAGTTGGTGGGCAGGTAAAGCCTAGATTTGCTAGTTTCTTTGAGTCCATAGGAAAAGCCCGTACTATCAAGAGGGATGAAGCAGTGATGATCTGTGGAGGTTCTAGTTGCTCAATGCTCAGGATGTTGGACAGTGGCACTAATACTTTGAGGTTAGTGGTCCTGTGTCAGCAGTTTTGCATAAGTATGAAACTGGTTGGAGCTAGCACTCTGCAGTGCTAGCAGTAGAAAACCCTAGGGGTTAGAGTCACCGGTGTGACACAACGGTGTCACAGGTGGTCTAACGCTCTATGACTCAGGTACATCTCTGTACCAGGGGAGAGCTTGTAAACGCTAAGGAACCTGCGCTGTGATAGCTTGTTTGCTAACTCGGAGGGCTGTCGGAGGTTCTCTCCTTATAGGTTTTAGAGAGTGTGTGCGCTGAGGGCATGTCATGTGCCAGGACCGGGCTGAGCAGTGCGGCTGCGTCAGTTTAGGGTTTACCTGTGTGTGCCGCCGGTGACAGGTATCGGTCTGCTTGAGCCGGTTATAGTTGGGCGGAGTGATTGGCTGTGTCACCGGTGGCTGACACTGGTGATTCACTTAATCCTACATGGCAACAGTGTAACGGTCAAGTGCCTGTGAACCCTATATATAGGGGACCAGGGGAGGTCTTCGATCTCAACCAATGAGCCAATCAGTAACTCACATTCGACCATTGCAAAGCCTCTTTCCACCGAACGAAAGCTAAATTTCCTAAGTGTCAGTTCGGGAAGGGTTAGAGTTCTTGAGCAAAGAGCATTGGTTCCTCCAAGAGTTGTTACTGCTGAATCTATTACTCTTGGAGTGTCTACTCCTAGACAGGTGTAGGAGTTGTTGGTACCACCCAAGCTTGTGTGGGTTGGACCAGTAGTCTGTGAGGGTGATTGGAGTCTACCTGCTGCAAGCAAAAGGACTTCCACAAGCAAAGGAAGAGGCCTGAGATCAGGTACTCGGAGAACAAGCACGATTCAGTGCTGGCGATCTCTTCGGAGTAGCCTCTCCAACGGAGACGTACCACTCTGCAAAGATCTGGAAACTTCGGTGAAAAACACTCTATCTCCTGAGTACTTGTTGTTTTACTCCTTGCTTCTTGCTATATCTGTTTGCTTGTATGCTCATATAGATATTCTATTTACCTGCTTAGATCACCTTTACACCTGTGTCTTGTTAGCTATCTCACAGTTGGTATAGATCATATCTCACACCTGTGTCAGCTACCTCTTACACAGACACTTTGATTGCTTATCATTTTGCTAAGTCATTAGCCCACCTGTGCTAGGCACCTGTGTGACAGCTGCATGCTAATTTACACATCGCAACTTACCTGTGTCACTCACCTGTCACACAGCTAGCTAATCCTTACTTCTGCATAAGGCTTAATCTAAACAATCTAGTTAAGAAGTAATTTTTGTTAGCCTCCTATTCACCCCCCTCTAGTCGGCATCTGAGGTCCTTTCAAATGTCATATCTTAGGAGGATTCGAGAACCCCAATCATAGCTTATCTTACCAGTGAGGGGGAGCCCGAGGATACATCGTGGCACATCATCTGATAGCACGAGCTCGGAGCTTCATAATCCACAACGAATTCTTGTACAAGTGAGGGGTCTGCGTGCCCTTCCTCAAATGCGTTTCAAGGGAAGAGGGGCAAGACCTCTTAAAGGAGATACACCAGGGGCTCTGTGGTTCACACCTTGCCCCCAGGTCCCTGATTGCCAAAGCGTACCGCGTGGGATTCTAGTGGCCAACCGCGCTGAGCGTTGTGAAGACCTATCCAGCGTGCCAATGGATGGGAAGGGACTCGAACATGCCTGTGAGCGAGATACATCCCATCTTGCCCTCATGGCCCCTTGGTCACTGGGGGTCGATCTGGTCGGCCCATTCAAGGCTGTGAGCCATGGAGCAAAGTTCATAGTCGTCGCCATCAACTACCTCTCAAAGTGGGTCGCAATAGAACCTCTCAACAAGATCACCTCAGGAGTTGTCCAGAAATTTGTATGGAAAAGCCTCATATGTCACTTTGGCATGCCACGAGAGCTAATAGTTGACAACGGAACTCAATTTGACACGGTGATGTTCAAGAATTTCTGCGCTGGCCTAGGCATCAAATAGTGCTTCGCCTCCATCACCAACCCGAAGGTGAATGGTGTAGTGGAAAGGGCTAACCGTGTTATTCTTTTAGGTCTTCATACCGGTCTATTTGAGCTTCCTACTAGAAAATGGGCCGATGAGCTTCCAAGTGTGTTATGGTCGACCCGTACCATGGTAAGCAAAGTAGCAGGCCACACGCCGTTCAAACTTCTATTCGGCGAGGAGGTTGTCACCCCAATGGAGGTTGCATTCAAGTCACTACACGTCACCGAGCAACCGGACGATGATAACCACGTGATGCGCTTGTGGGCTCGATGGCATGTGACAACAGGCCTCCCTAAACATTGAGCGGTATCAAGAGACGATGACCAAGGCCTAGAACAAGACAGTAAAGCCACACTCCATAAAAATTGGTGATCTGGAGCTCAAGAAGAAGCTCAATCGAGAGACAGATGGCAAGCTCTGCTCTAAGTGGAAAGGCCCGTATGAGGTAAGCTCAATCGAGAGACAGATGGCAAGCTCTGCTATAAGTGGAAAGGCCCGTATTAGGTCGTTAGTTAATGTCGCCCATCATCATTCCACCTGTGAAGCCTGGACGGCGTCATCCTCAAGCATAGTTGGAATGTGGACAACCTTCGCAAATATTACATGTGAAACCGGCCTTGGCGATCTCGCATAGCATCTTACTTTAAATA
This sequence comes from Stipa capillata, assembly GCA_019208055.1. NCBI lineage: Eukaryota > Viridiplantae > Streptophyta > Magnoliopsida > Poales > Poaceae > Stipa > Stipa capillata. The sequence goes on from JAGXJF010004349.1 coordinate 19,688, forward strand.
GTTGTTGCATCAGCTCGCTCGGACTCTTGTCCTTGTAATGACTGCTACATTTTTGCCAGGAAACTTGTGTTTATTTTAACATGAATGCAGAGTATGTTATGCTTCTTCTGTAGGAAAAGACTTCTATGCCGCATTCGACCCACGCTCCGCGGTGACGTGAGCCCTAACTCCGCCTTAGGAGCGATGTCTACACCGTGTTAGGAGCGATGTCTCCACCTTAGGCGCGATGTCTACACCGTGTTAGGAGCGATGTCTCCACCTTAGGCGCGATGTCTCTACCTTAGGCATCTCTAAGAGCGATGTCTATGCCGTGTTCGATCCGCGCTCCACGGTGACATGCGCTAAATAATCCGCCTTAGGTGGCGACGAAGTAATATGTCACGCCCCTAAGAGTACGCCATGCTCGACCCATGCCCCACGGCGATGTGAGCCCTAACTCTGCCTTAGGTGGCGATGAAGTAATACGTTGTGCCCCTAAGAGCGATGTCTATGTTGCGCTCAACCCGTGCCCAGTGGCGACGTGAGTCCTAATTCCGCCTTAGGTGGCGATGAAGTAACATGCCGCGCACCTAAGAGCGATGTACACGCTGCGTTCGACCCGCGCTCCGCGGCAATGTGAGCCCTAACTCTGCCTTAGGAGGCTACGAAGTAATATACTACACCCCTAAGAGCGACGTCTATGCCGCGTTTGACCTGTGCTCCGTGGTGACATGTGCTAAATATTCTGCCTTGGGTGGCGACGAAGTACTACCCCCTCCCCCTCCCCACGCCAAGAGTGATGTCACCTTGGGTCACAGCAACGCCAACCATATTCCGATAGGATCATCAAACAACACATCATTATTCCCGCATCGCGTCTCACCTATTTTGTATTTGTGGCACAACCTCTTCAGAAGGGCCTTCTTGTCGGACTAAGACGCGTGGAGGACTACCTCTAGGTCTTTATTAGAAGCATCCCGGGGCACGTTGCCACGAATCGAGAGAATGGAGGGAGAGTGACATAGGCGCCTTGGAGAAACAAGAGAGAACCATCATTCTTATTATTTGCCGAACCCATAGAAACCCAAAGTGATCACACAACTTCATAACAAGGGTCTCACGGACCCGGAATTGCATATGATTAGGGGAATGAATGGTCGCCAAGGGCCGAAGGACCGGTCGACCTGGTGGCACGGTACCTGCGCCGTACTTACCGAGGCGGAGTGATCCGACACCTGACCAACACAAGCCGGCCGGAAGCGACTAAACTTCCCAGAACCACATACGATTCCCTGATCCAGTGAAGGTTTAGAGTCGTTCCCGGATTCTACCACGCAAAGCAAGGTCGGAGGAGCCCGGCGATTCTACCCACACCCTAACCTAGCTCGGAAGCTAGTGGGTCGCTCGAAAGCCCGGTAGAACCCACCCACACCCTGCCTGGCCGGCACAGCATCTCAGCCAGCGGGTCACTCAACCGATTCCTGCTCGACATAGTAAAAAGGGGAACAACCGTAACTCTTCACGGCATACCCATACACTTCATATCATACACGCATTGTATATGGGCAACCCACATAACATCTTGTATATCACAACAAAGCACTACGATATGATAATAATACTAGTTGTCCACGTTGTGAACAAATATTACATCACTCCGCCATACCCGAAAGGTTTAGTCGAATCCATAAAGTAAAACGAGTAGCAACGGAAGAACTAAACAAGACCCACAGCGGCGTATCGGCCACTGCCCAAAACATTCCCACAACAGTCCCATAAGTCGAACACTACCGAGGAAACACAAGTTCAAGCGTCGTCAAAATAGTCTTCGACCACCGGTTCACCTGCAAGCTCTAAGAATAACCTAGGTGAGTACAAAAGTACTCGCAAGACTTATTCGTGCTTGATTAAATGTCCTACACATGGATTTACTACAACAGGAGTAAACATGATGCTTCTCAGAGTAACAATATACAAATTAAGAACATAGCATTAACAGGGTGAAGTAAAGACAAAGTAGATAACAGGCTAATTCAGGGTACATACGAATCATAAACAAATCACCACAAGATCCAATCAACAATTCCAAGTCCTTTGGGGCAGCCCATGAGTCCAATCCAAAAGCATCCGTTTAACATACTCCAATTCAATTAGGGCAGCCCCTATGTCAAATCCAAACCGATCCATCATACACACATTTTCATTTAATCTCTCGGACCGCTACCGACAACTCAACCACTGCAGGTGTAGTGAGTGCATAACCGCAAGGAGGTAGCGAGCCTCCAAGGGGCGTGGAGACTTACCTCAACTATACCTCAGCGTTGGTTCCCGCTAATGTTCCCGCGTGATAAGGGATTGTGACACGCTGAAAATAGGGTTGGTGTGGCGACAAAACTCTACTTACTCCTGGGTCGCCGTCAAACTACGATGAACACCAACCGTACCCATTGTGCACGCTCTCGGCTCTCCCAACTCACTTAAGCAATTTAGTTGAAGAGCCATTAGATGTTCTCAAGGTAAGACACATCCTAAACATACTAGTGTGCTCAACCTCACACATGGCATTCAAGCAATCATTCACCATAAGCACACATAAATAGGGCATACACAAGAGTACGGAAAGTAAAGATGCAACAAGCTCTGCTTGCCTTGCTCTGGTTGTTCCTGATCTTGCGTGGAGTCGTAAGCCGGGTGGTCTCCTTCTTCAGGCTCTTTTATAAATAATATGAAGCACCGGAAAAGAAACGATAAAAGGGAAAATTAAGATTCAGCATGTATGTATGGTAAATGATGATAAACATGCATGACTAAGATGAGGCAATCCTAAGGATACTAGGGTTTTGGTGTTACGACAACTTCTTAGGTGACGTGAGTAGGGACTAGGGTGTCACCCTAGTAGTGTAGGTATGCATGAGACATGATGCCAATGCTAGTAAAGGACTTCTAAGATGTGTTGGTGGTGTTAGGGTCCCACAACAGCGAGCATTGCTCCGACTAACCTAGTAGAAGTGAACTTGTAACCCTAACTTTATGTATGTCATTTTATGCGGTGATTAGCTATAGTGGGGATTCGCTAAACAGTGAGTGGAAACATTGTAAAGTATTGGTTTTACAAAAGTGTTCTGTGATATAAGTCTAACGCAGCTGATATCACTGGATTTAGGGTTATACTCATCGAGTTAGGAGCTACCGACGAAATCGTACGAATAACGGTGCTTCGAATCAAACTCAAGTGGATCTGTATTTTATATTTCAATTCTTGAAGTTTTGTTCCAGCCATGTTATAGGAAATTTCACAAGCTTTCCAACGGTATAAAATTTGCTAAAATCCGAGCTACGGTTTGAAAGTTATCGCAATTCGAAGTTTGTCGGAAACTCTAATTCAAACCCTAACCCTAGCTACGAGAACTAATTTGCTAAGTCTACCCGAGAGCTACCCGGGGCAATTCCCAATTTCCTACACGCATCCGGCCGAAGTTCACCCCAAATCCTCAGCCCATAACCTCACCCCACTGACCTGCGGGACCCGCATGAGTACCCGTGGCCAAATGAAAAGAGGCCACGTGGCCTCATCACTCCCTCACCCACTCCCTCTATTTTCTCTCCCCTGGACCCGACCGGAGGACGGGCTCTGGCGGCGGTGCACTCGCCGGAGAAGGCTCGGGTGCGGGCTAGGGCACCCGAGGCTGGGGAGGGAAGGGCAGGAGCATCGGGGCCTCACCCCGAATCCAATGCGCCGGTGCAGAGGGGCGGAGGGCCACTGGAGACGGCTGGCGACGATGACCGACGGCGAGAAGCTTCGGGCGGCGGTGGCGGGCTGCTCCGGGCGTAGATCTGTGAAGAGGAGCACACGGGGTTTTAGCGGAGGAGATGGGGAGGCTCGGGGAAGAAGAAATGGGGAAGGGGAAGGACCGAAGCGTGCTTGCAAGCTCGTCGGGGTGTTGGCCGGAGACGAAGAAGAAGAAGATGGCGAAGGCTTTCTGGGCACCGACCTGCAGAGGAGAGGGGATGAGGAGGTTAAGGGAGGAGAGGGGAATCCCGGAGAGGAGGTACGGGTGGTCGGGGCTCACCGGAGGGAGCGGGATTGCTCACCGGAGATGAGGAGGCTGGCGGCGCCGGTGAGAAATTGAGCTCGGGAGAAGGGGGAATGGAAGCTAGGGTTAGCGGAAATGACGGAGGGATGTCCGAGCGGGCTATTTAAGGGGCGGCGCGGTCGGAACGGTGGTGGATCCACCGCCCACGCCGGCCTACCGGCGTCGGGGACGTGGAGGGCGAGCTCTGGCGAGTGGGGCCCGGGCGACAGGTGAGAGAGAGGAGGGAAGGGAGGGGATGACAGGCGGGACCCGGGCGTCAGAGAGAGAAGGGAGGAGGGGGGTTCCGGCGGGATGAAGTGGGCCGGCCGAGGCGGCCCAACGGGCCTCGGCCTTTTCTTTTTCTTTTAACATTTTCCTTTTTCTTTTTATGGGGCAGCAGAATCAGTATTTGTGTCATTTTATGTGCAAATCTTGCTCCAAAAATTCTGAAATTTTTACAGGAGATTCAAAATGATCTATAGGACCTACTGTGCAAATTTGAAATGATTTGGAGCTGGTTTGAACTGGTCTCTAGTTCAATTCTCAGATTTGACCTAATTCGGCGTTTGAACTAGAACTAGGTCCTAAACTTCTCCAAAAATTCTGAAATTTGGCATGGAGCTAATATTTCCATATTCAAGGCCATTCCCAAAGTTTGGTAAAATTTTATACATATTAACCTACCCATTTGCTTAACACCAGTTTTCATCTCTTTTAGGGTTTGAAATCGGAGTCCGATGGAGCTATCATTTTCGGATGATCTTGTGGATGAAATGTTGGGGGAATGGTTCCACCCTAGGGACCTTAGATCTCGATCACCTAACATTGTGAGAACCTTGGGTTGATAACCCGAATAAGTTGATTGGTGTTTGTATAATTTCCACCGAGGATGAGATATGTACATATTCTATAAAACATAATCATATTGCATTTAAGTTTAAATAAGGTGCGTGTGGGGGATGATAACATGTATGCATGGATGCAAGGCAAAGACCTAGTTATCGACTTTGGGTATTACAAAACTTACCCCCCTTAAAAAGATCTCGACCTGAGATCTCTAACGGTCGACAAACAATGTTGGAAACTCGGTCTTGAGCCATTCTTCACGTTCCCAGGTAGCTTCATCTTCAGTATGGTTGCTCCAATGAACCTTGAAGAACTTGATGGTGCGATTCCGGGTTTTGCGCTCGGACTCATCGAGAATGCACACTGGGTGTTCTCGATACGTAAGATCTTCATGTAGTACTTCAATCTCAGGGTTGATCTTCGTCTCGGGGACGCGATGGCAAGCTTTCAGCTGGGACACATGGAAGACATCATGCAGTCGGGATAGCTCAGGAGGTAGTTCCAACTGATAGGCCACGATCTTGTGGATGAAATGTTGGGGGAATGGTTCCACCCTAGGGACCTTAGATCTCGATCACCTAACATTGTGAGAACCTTGGGTTGATAACCCGAATAAGTTGATTGGTGTTTGTATAATTTCCACTGAGGATGAGATATGTACATATTCTATAAAACATAATCATATTGCATTTAAGTTTAAATAAGGTGCGTGTGGGGGATGATCACATGTATGCATGGATGCAAGGCAAAGACCTAATTATCGACTTTGGGTATTACAAAGGGTCTCAGCCGGAAGATCACAAAGTAGCAGATCAATGTTCATGTTATTAACCAACAAATAATATAACGTCAACGGGTTACAAGCGACCGATCTAGCAACTCGATTGTTGTGTTTTTTCGGGCGGGGGAGGAGGACATAGTACGTCATACTATCACTACGACAATACCGATGTATTATTACAAAGACCGACGTAGTCCTCATCTAGATGGCGGGAAGCAAGAAGAGATAAAGTCGCAAAGGGATAGAGTGGCGATGCACTCTAGCGAGGCATGAAATTCTGAAAAAAGGGTAGACAAACTAGATCGCTACTCCCGAGCGTGTTGAGCTACGTTCACGGTGAAGACGAGGAGTAGCAGACTATCGTCGCCTCCCATCTCTCTCGTTGAAATTTCGTGGTCCAAGACCCCATAACCAACAACATCGCAGTTGCATCCGGCCCATGACCTTTGGGAGGTTGACTGATGTTGTGCGACATCACTATGGAAGGGTGAGTACCTCACCAACTGGCTGGCAACTTACCGCAGGCCACGTTCTGCAAACAGGCATGATAAAAATGATAAACATCGTAGCACAGCGGATTGAAAACAAAATATTACTTTGCATCACCATTGGGTGACCTTTAAATGAAGTCGTAGTGCGAGGTTCAAGTCGGGCCACAAGCGGCAAAGAAGTGTCGAGCAGTTGAACCACCTCTTGTAGCTTGAGCCTTCAGCAGTCCTTCAACATATTTGGTCCCCTTCTTACAGTGGCCCTAGAGCTTACCAAGGAAGGCGTCGACTTCAGCCTAATAAACATCGCAGGTGGCGATGACCTCAGCAGTCTTTGGAGCTACATGACTCACTGTTGAGAAGAGGCTTGGCTTGACCTGAGTGGCGAGGTAGGTGCAGCCAAGAGATAGCTAGATAGTGGCCCATGCATTTTCATGAGCAAAGACAGGGCTATGCTCAAGGGCATCTCAGCAACGCTCGATCGACCATTTGATGGCGTCGACGATCATCGTCTCCGAATCATTGAAGTCAAAGTTTTCCACATCAAGCCCAACCCCGAAAGCAGCGAGGAGGACCACATTGCAGAGTAGGCGCATGAGCCTTTGGATTTTTCGCGGTCTGCCAACCATATGACCCTCTCTCACAGCATGTTGTTGTCTTCCTGCAGCCGCTTTACCTCCGCTCCTGCATCAGTCGCTTTCTTCAGCTCCTCATCTAGACATGCCTCGGCCTTGGTGGCTTTGTCTTATTCAGCAACGTAGAGAGTCTTCATTTCCTCCTCCCTTTGTCGCCCCTCAGCCAAGCGGGACTCAGCCTCATTGGCTCTCCGGAGCGCTGCAGCCAAGCAGTTCTCCACCTCGACCACCTTGACCATCTCTGCATCTAAATGAGACCCTTCCTTACCTGCTCGGGCCTCGAGGAGTGAGAGTCTCTCTATAGCAAATAGGCACTAAACAAGGTGAAAACGCAACTAGCAAGGACAAACTATAAAACAAAGGAGAAATTGGGGGAAGGCATGTTGTAGGGAAGCACGGAAGTCGTACCTTGAGGGCTGCGGCCTGAGAAGCTACGCTGATTCACGCAGTCGACAAGCCTGTGAAGCTGGCCAATATGTCATCTTCCACGATATGCAGACTAGCGCAGTTCACGAATGCAAGCTCCAAAGAGGATCTGACGAAGAACTCTGGCGTAAGGCGACCTACGACCATGTCGCCCATCTCAGCCAAAGTCTTTCCCCAAGGGCGAGAATGGGCAGGCGCTTCATGCAAGATGTCCTTGTGGGGCAGGCCAGCGACGTCCTGTGGGTCTGATGTGAGGGAGCCAGCGACGTTGCCCACATCGGTCAAAGTAGTCTTGACCCGAAGAAGAGACTTGGGCAAGTCCTCCGCATTGCTCGATTTGATCGAGGCTGGATCAGTGAGGGAAAGAGGTGGCACGCCGGTCAGATTAGTCTTGGGAGCGAGGGGGCGGCCAAGGGGCTGTCCACTACCCCGGCTGATTTGAGTGCGTCGTCGGTGCACTCGATGATTTGCACCTCGGAGGACAAGGACGAGGAGTTTAAGGAGGGGAGTGGCCCTTACGTGATGGTGGTGGAAACAAAAGCCCCGAGGAGACGTCCCATCAGTCCTTTCCCAATTCTAGGCCCGACAAGAGGGGACGTCATCTTAGTCGACTCCCGAGTCTGGTCGAGGGCCTTTTTGGCAGCAGGACGAGTTCCCGACCCTTCGTCGCTCGACTTGGCAACGTCCTCATCGCCCCCTTCGGTGTCGTCGCCTCGTGCTAACGACTCCAGCTGCTCACTCTCTTCATCGTCGGAGCCGTCGTGCATCGCGATAGCGACACGCTTCTTTCCCTTTCCCTTTTTTGAGGGGGACTTAGCACATTTCCTCTTGACCAAGTCACGAAAAGAGAGTTGGCGACTCATCTGCCTGAGCGCATCATGCCTCACCATGTCGCTGTCCAACATGATTAACTAACAACTAGTGTACCCAGGGTTCTCCTTTGTCCTGGAGAAGCTGAGATCACCGACACAGTAATAGAACCACTCATTATGCCAGTCCTTCTAGTTGTTCTTTAGGGCCATGACGGGATAGCTAACTTTGGCGTAGTGACTCGCCCGGAAGCTGCCCGTCCCATACAACGATGACGCCCCGCTGTGCAGAAGTATAGATGTCATCACCGGCTTGTGGAAGTAGGCAAAGCAGGACGTTGTGCTCTTCATGAGCATCATCCTGACCGCCCACTCATAAATCACCATTCGGGCGATCGAGATGGGGTTGAGGCCCAAAATCTCGAGTCCAAAGTGATTTAGGACCTCCTAAATGATGGAAGCCACCACAAAGGTGAGCTCGGCCTCAAACTGCATGGTGAACACCAAGATATGCCCTTCGGGTGGGGAGCCCTGCTTGCTCCCAGCCGGGGGGAGGACCGGACCATGCTCCTTGTTTTCTAGTGGAAAGCATCTGGCGTCTCGCAATTTGGTCAAGATAGCTTCAGTAACACTAGACTCCCCAAGCTAGCACGAATAGATGGTCTTACTCTTTGTTTTCTTCTCCTTCTGCTTTGGGGTGGCGACTTGTGTACCGGATGCGCTCAGCTCAGTCTCTTCTCAAAGGGCGATGTCATCTAGGAGGCACTTTAGTGCTACCCAACGAGAGGGCTGAATCTTAGGGTTTAGGGGGAGTCAAGCGAGGGCAAGCAGAGAGGAGTGCTTGGGGACTAGTGGAGCACTGGTGGCGAGAGAGCAGGAAGATTGCGAAGGCAGGGGGAGAAGAAGGGGGACCCCGGTAGTATATATAGGCACTGGAGGGGGCTCGGAGAATCGAGGGAGGATAACAGTGAGGCACGAGGATCACGGAGGTGTCAGTTCAGCAATCAATACGGTGGATGTTAAATCGGTAGGGAGAGAGAGAGAGATACGGTTGAAAAAGAGAATCAGTCCTAACAAATAGGGCGCCTCATCTCGAGCTGTTGAGCGCCCACCTTGTCCTATTATAGGAAGGGAGCACTGTCCAATGCAGTTTGTCGACCACTGCCCGTGACAGCGAGGGGCTACTATTGGAGGAGTCCACCGTGACGTCTCAGACAAGGTACTCCTAACTCTTCGGCAAGAAACACTGACTCCAAACATAATTTTTGTGAAGTGCAGGAACATGCCTCGGCGAGATGTGCTAGGGCGACTCGGCGACGTGTGTTCGGGTGAGGCGACATGACGTACCCAGGTGAGGCGTGCTCGAGCTAGAGGACAACATGCATTCCTTGGAAGTTTTGTGAGATTCCAGGTGAGGCGCGAGCAGGTTGAGGTCGGAATCAGGTAGGGATCGAAGACTCCGTTGCAGAAACACAATGCAGGGTGGCGGTCCGTACCGGAGAGACGCATCTAGCAGATTCTGGTGAATATAGTAGGTAGAAGCGAGGAGGAAATAGCAAAACTACCCTAGATGTCATGACAATATAATGTGCAAAACCGTAAACTTCCTAGGAGCAGGAATGTATAAATACTTGTAAGTCATTTCTGCCTATAAAAGGGTGGGACAACCCCTCTCATTGGGCAGAGAGAAATCTGATATATCCTCGGGAGTTCTCTGTTGTTTCATCTCCTACATTTTCTGTATTTATTTTCAGCAAGAATTCCAGGAAAACGGTAGCAATCGCAAGGACTGCTTAGCAGCTCATCCCCTTAGCACCTCGAACAGCCGATCTAGGATGCCATAAGTTTACTGTCTGAGGGCGACTTCATCGACATAAGTGATCAAATAAGAATGCAGATCCTACTCTGCATATCATTGATTCTAATCATACTATGTCTATAGCTTTGCAGATGACACAAAGAATTGATTTCACAATTGCTACTACTGTTCCATACAAGTTGGTCAAGACTAGTCCAATGCAGCAGTGAGCCAGTTATGAGCATAGTAACCCTTTTCAGGGCAAGGACTTGTACCGATCACATGAACCAAGTGAGAAGTACCTAAGCGAAGAGATATTTTATTGGACAAGAAGCATACTGGGACCAAAAGGTCCATTCCGGTGTTCTAATCTATATTTCTGTGACCTTCGAGGCTTTGCTGTAGCAAACGTCATGTAAGTAGTAGTTTTCTTAATCTGTCAGAACATAGTAGCATATAATTCTAACTAGGCTCAAATATTTCACACATATTTCAGTTGCAAGGGAAAAAAATAGCAGCTTAGATCCATTTATATTTTCAAACAGATCTACAAGGTATTAGCATAGCTTGGAGATTGTAATGGTCCCATGATATCCATTGGTTGCATCGATAATTATAAGAAAGACGGATATGTATGGACCATGTGCAGCTCATAATATGCATTCTTAACAATGCGTTGTTTGGTTAGACCCATCCCGACATGGATTGTGGTCCGATCCACGTGGATCATCCCTGCTAGGAAATTATTCCCGGATGAACTCATTTGTGTATTTGGATTGGGCTGGGGTAGGGAATTTTCCGGCCCAGTCCACTTCAATCCACCGGGCTCACAATCATCTTATTGGACTCGTGGAACGAATCCACACGGGCGTGTTCCTGGGGCCAAGCGAGGCGACAGCCGACAGCGCCTCTTCCTGCAGCGGCGACAGCGACTGCGGCGACGACGACGGCGGCGACAGCGACGGCCACGGTGACTGCACAGGACGGCGGCTTCTCCCCGGTGAGTCTCCCACTGTCCTCTTCCTTCTTCCTCCCTCCGACTAGGAAATCAGAACTGGGATTTATCTCTGCCACCGGCGCCGCCATGGCTCTCTCGGCGCCTGGGAACTCCTCCGCACCCGCATTCCAGCCCACCGATTGCAAAGTCTGCTTCTGATTACGTTGATTTCATCGGTTGCTGCATTGATTGGGGATTATGGATTCTTTCTTTGGATTTGTTGGTGGATGTTGCTGTACATCGCCGTGGATTAGTAGATCTTATTAGAGATTCCGGTGCTATCTACTAGTAGCGTTCTAGCTAGCGGCATGCACACATTATCGATCGATGACTTACTTGTTCTTTTGGTTCTTACCATAGCAATTACTTGTTATTGAGGAGATCCTACTATCGATTCTGTGTTGATATATATTCAACTTTTATTTCGATTTAGCGATTACTGTGACCTATGATGCCGTCTAAATTATCTGACAATTATGCGTATTTTGCACTGATTATGCTGTGAAAATCACACCCACATACATACTCCAGTTGGATTCAGCGAGATGTAGGGAGACCAGCTCGTTCATGTCTGATAGTCGCGCCTTTGTCGTGTGTAGGGAGACCAGTTCGTTCATGTCTTCCTCTATTAGCTGCAACTGTGTGCCTAGATGACTGCCCAGGTCGAACTTCATCTGAAAAACCATTCTCTTGTTGTTGATCTCCAAAGTTAGCTGTAGTAGAGCCATTTCCTGATGGCATTGAATTTGAAGATCTGGAGTCAACGACAGGCCCTCTCTTGTGCGCTGTTCATCCCAACAACTCCTCCTGATCTTGGCATCTCCAATATTTATGTATCTATAATCGATCGATCGATCTCTAGAATTAATCAATGACAGATCAAGAGAGTACATATATATTAATTAGCATGCGTGCACCTTGGCTAGCTGCTATCTTGGTACTCGTATATATCTCTGCATGCATGTGTAGCATATTTGGGAGAAAAGGTTCTTTTTGTATAAAGTGAGATCACTTGTAGTTTGAGTATATTGTTCTTTTGTTCCTTTTTCCACTTTTGTGTAGCAGTATGCATGTCACTAAAAGGCAAATTAAGTGCTTCTGATTGCCATAGCTCATAGCAGCCATGTAACTGTGCTGAGATTCTGTACAGTTTTCAGGTTTCAACATTTCTATGCCGTTTGTGGTCAATGCCTTCTGCTGTTTAGTTTTTTAAATCATACATTCACAACGACTGCAAGGAAGCTGATTGTGGCCTGATGTTTTCATTGTTCTATTGTCATGTGGGGTGTCCTGACATCCATGGGCTGGTTTTATTGCCAGAATATGCAAATTTGCACACTTCAGTACATCTGTGGTAGGTTTTTGTTTGGACCTGGAGCTGCAACTTTTGAATAAAAATTGATAATTAGCTTTTGTGCACTAAGACGCGTGATCTGCCATTCCTTTTATTTGCAAGGCTGAAACATCAATTCTCTATGGCTTTCTATTTTTTTGCACAAGTCTGATGCTACCTTTGATTTTTTCTTTATGGCATGATAGTGATTATGTAAAAAAACTTATCTAGATTGCTACCATTTGGGGTAGAGAAGGAGAGGACAAACCACCGCCGTCGTGGGATCCCGTTGTGACACCGGATCACCTTCGAGTTAGAGAACTGTTGTGGCTAAACCTAACACACGAGCACTCAGAACGAATCATGGAACGAACAGATCACAAGTCAATTTTGGTGCCGCGTAAGGTTGCGACGTTTTCTGTTTTCTCTTCTCTTATTTATAGCCTATTACATGCTAACAAACTTGGAAATAAACCGAGCGTAATAACCGCGCCATCCCACAATTTACTTGATCCCTTCCATACTCTAACAAACTTAACTAACCTAGCTAACTTGCCGGTCAAATCGTGGACAACATCACGTATCATGACCGGACTCTGACTCAAACAAGTCTACAACCCGAGCAGCAGGATTCATATCTCAACACACCTCCTAAGCATGCTGCTCGGAGCTCACTTCAACGACGCCGAGTTTCTGCCTCATCTCGATGAACTTGACTCGACCCAGCGCCTTGGTGAGGATGTCGGCAAGCTGTCCGTCTGTACCGATGTGGTCGACTTCCATCTTGCCGTCTTCAATGCATTCACGGATGAAATGAAACCGAGTGTCGATGTGCTTACTTCGGTCGTGATGCACTGGATTCCGACTGAGTGCGATCGCCGACTTGTTGTCAACACGCAGTTTCACTGTCGTTGGTGCGCTGTCGACTAGCTCCCTGAGTAGCCGACTGAGCCAGACGCCTTGGCAAGCCGCTGAGGCCGCAGCAATGTACTCGGCCTCGCAGGATGAGAGTGCGACTACCTTCTGCTTCTGCGATGTCCACGTGATGATGCTAGAGTTGAGGAAGAATGCGACTCCAGTCGTGCTCTTGCGGTCATCGACATCGCCGGCGAGGTCGCTATCGCTGAATCCCTGCAATACAGGTTCCTTCAAGTCACCTCTCTTGTAGCAGCACCCATAAGCAGTGGTGCCGCTGATGTAGCGCAAAATCTGCTTCACCGCAGCCCAGTGTGCCGTAGTCGGTGACTCCATGTACCGACTCGCGATCCCGACTGCATACGTGATGTCGGGTCTGGTGTTGCAGAGATAACGGAGGCTCCCGACTACACTCCGATACCGAGTTGCGTCCACGGGTTCGCCGGAGGCCGACTTGCTTAGCTTCAGCCTATTCTCCATTGGAGTGTGAGTGGGGTTGCAATTCTTCATGCCCACCGCCTCGAGGATCTTCACGGCGTACGCACTCTGACAGAGCGTGATCGTGCCGTCCTTCTGCGCCATCTCGATCCCCAGATAGTAGCTCAAGAGCCCGAGATCGCTCATGTCGAAGAGGCGATGCATCTGGTCCTTGAACTCGTTGATCTCGTCGTGGCTGGTGCCAGTGATGATCAAATCGTCGACGTAGACGCCCACTACGAGAGTTGCGTTGCTGCGGCTTCTGCGGTACACAGCATGTTCAAGTGGACTGCGCGTGAAGCCGAGTGACACGAGAGACATGTCGAGTTTGGCGTACCACGCACGAGGTGCCTGACGCAGTCCATACAAGGCCTTGCGTAGTCGGAGCACCTTGCCTTCGTTGTCGGGTTCGACGAAGCCAGGTGGCTGATGCACGTAGACTTCCTCTGCGAGTTCACCATTGAGGAACGCCGACTTAACGTCCATATGGTGCACTTGCCAGCCAGCGTGCGCGGCGAGTGCGAGTAGCAGACGCACCGTCTCCATGCGTGCTACCGGCGCAAAAATTTCGTCGAAATCCACCCCCTATCGCTGAGCATATCCCTTAGCAACTAAGCGAGCCTTGTGCTTGATGATGTTGCCAGCGGGATTCTTCTTGACCTTGAACACCCATTTGAGCCCAATGGCTCGGTGGCCAGTCGGGAGCACTGCCAGCTCCCATGTCTCGTTGTCGTGGATCGATGCGAGTTCAGCGTCCATCGCCGACTTCCAGCAGGCTTCATCCAGTGCGTCTTGCACACTTGCGAGCTCCTCAGCAGCGACGAGGCACAAGCCGACTTGTTCGGCACACAAGTCGACTGGTTCCTCCTTCCCCTCGTCGAGTTGCGTGAGGATGTCCGACAAGGTGCGGTAGCGACGTGGCGTGTGGTCGAGGTCGTGCCGAGCGAAGTCGGAACTCGGCGACTCGGTGCTTGGCGATGCTCGGCCAGCAGAGTCGGCAGTCGGCGATTCGGAGTCCGAAGTCGCGGCCGACTTCTCGGGAGTCGGCGTGTTGGAGTCAGAAGTCGGGGCCGACTCCTCGGGAGTCGGCGTGTTATGGTACTCGACCACCAGCTTCTCGTCCAAGAATGGTGCTTTTCCAAGTGCACCCGTCGACCAGTTCCATCTCTGTTGTTCTTCGAACGTGACATCACGTGTCACGTGAAGCTTCTTCGTAGCCGGATCGTACACCCGATAGGCTTTGACTCCTTCCTCGTAGCCGACGAAGATCATCGGCATCGATCGATCAGCAAGGTTGTCGATGCCAGGACTGAGTCGCTTGACGTGGGCGACGCAGCCGAATGTGCGAAGATGGTGCACCGCGGGCTTGCGCTTGTGCCATGCCTCATAAGGCGTTTTGCCGTCGACACTGCGAGTTGGTGCGCGGTTGAGCAGGTACACCGCCGTCTTCACGGCTTCACCCCAGAACTCGGCCGGCACTGCCATGCTTTTTAGCAGACAACGTGCCATCTCGACCACCGTTTGATTGCGTCGTTCCACCACACCGTTTTGCTGTGGTGTGTAGGGCGCGGTGGTCTGGTGCTTGATGCCTTCGTCCTCGCAGAAGCGTTAGAACTCGCCCGAGTTGAACTCGCCACCGCGGTCTGATCGGAATGCCAGAAGTCGGCACTCAGACTCGGCCTCGGCGAGTGCCTTGATTTTCTTGAAGCGTCGCAACGCCTCGTCCTTCGTCTTGATCACCTCGAGCCACATGTACCTGCTGTAGTCGTCGACGATGAGGAGGAAATAACGATTACCTCCTGCTGTCGCAGGTGTGATTGGTCCACATAAGTCGCTATGGATCAACTCGAGGACGCGTTCCGCGCGATACGTCGATGCTTGCGGGAACGGGAGTCGGTGCTGCTTGCCGAGTACACAGCTGTCGCAGAACTTTGTGACTCGGTCGATGAATGGTACTCCTTTAGCCATGCCGAGTCGTCCGAGGTTGTGCAGCGCACGAAAGTTCAGATGACCGTAGCGTGCATGCCACAGCCATGCTACGTCATCCGACTCGGCCAGCATGCACACAGGCCTCGCGAGCGTGAGAGGCAGCACGTACAGTCGACCGTGGTTCCTCCTGACACGTGCGAGTAGTCGGCCAGCTGGGTCACGAAGTCGGAGCCAACCGTGACGAATATGGGTGTCGCAACCCAACTCGTCCATCTGCCCGATACTGATGATGTTGCTCTGAAGTCGGGGAATGTAATATACTTCTGAGACTTGCAGGTGTTCGTCGTTTCTGCACTCGAAGAGGATGGTCCCCTTGCCCTCGATCTGGACCTCCGTGGCGTCCCTGAGTTTCACAGAGCCCGTGACACTGGTGTCCAACTCGGAGAAGATCTCGCGTCGCCCGGACATATGGTTACTCGCCCCCGTGTCCAGGTACCACGAGGTGTCGCGGCGATCACCGTCCTTGGCAACTCGAGCTTGCGAACGTTCCTCGTTGAGCAGCACGTGTTGAGCTGGTAGCTCAGTCAAGTCGGCGAGCGCGCACGTCGTGGCGAGAAGGAGCGCTGGTTCGTCGTCGTCTCCCTTCGCCAGGTTAGCTCGCTCCTTCCGTTCACGACGCGGCACCTTGCAGTTTCTGGAGAAGTGACCGTATTTGTTACAATTGTAACACTTGACCTGCGACATGTCACGTTCGCCACCGGATCTGCCTTCCCGTGTACTGCCGACTTGATCACCACCATCCCGAGCGCCACGGCTGTCGTTGCCGCGCCTACGGATTGGTGCCTTGCCGAGTTGACTACTCGGACTGCCGTTGGAGCCTTGCCCCTGAGTGGTCGTACGCTCCTTCCGTCGCGCGTTCCACTGCTCCTCCGTGAGCAGTAGTCGGCTGCCGCTGCCGACTTGTGCGTCGTCGGGGAAGTAGCGTTCTTCGGCCGAACAAAGTCTCCCCATCAACTCGTCGACCGTCATGTCGTTCAGATCAAGCAAAGTCTCAATGGACAGTGCGATCTGATTGTATCGAGGAGGAAGAACTCGGATGATTTTTCTCACGACGTTCACGTCCTCAATGATATCGCCAAGTGAGCGCAGGTTGTTGACGATGTTCGTGATGCGCATCCCGAACGCATCCAGCGTCTCGTCGTCGCGGAACGTGAGATGCTCGAACTCGGTGCGTAGTCGTTGCGCCGTAGACTCACGCACACGAGCAACACCCATGCGCATGACTTTCACCGTGTCCCACGCCTCCTTCGCCGATTTCTTCACCGCGAGCGTGCTGATCATCTCGTTCGGCACGGCCCGCAGGATTGCAGCGAGTGCCGACTTGTCGTCGCGCACGCTCGCCACGTTGCCTTCCACCGCGTCCCACAATCCCTGAGACTCCATGGTGATCTGCATCACCAGAGCCCACTCGATGTAGTTCGTCGCGGTGAGGGTCGGGTAGACAGCGCTGCCACTTGGGATGTAGCGCTCCTGCACCACACGTTCGTGGATGACGACCTCGTTGCCACCCCTTCGTCCTCGACTGCGTCCGCGGCTTTCTGCTCATGTCCGCAGAGGCGTCCTGGACGTTCCATGAGCGCCGCCGTCCATGATCCCGGAGATCTCAACACGCTCTGATACCAAATGTTGTGGCTAAACCTAACACACGAGCACTCAGAACGAATCACGGCACGAACAGATCACAAGTCAATTTTGGTGCCGCGTAAGGTTGCGACGTTTTCTGTTTTCTCTTCTCTTATTTATAGCCTATTACATGCTAACAAACTTGGAAACAAACCGAGCGTAATAACCGCGCCATCCCACGATTTACTCGATCCCTTCCATACTCTAACAAACTTAACTAACCTAGCTAACTTGCCGGTCAAGTCGTGGACAACATCACGTATCATGACCGGACTCTGACTCAAACAAGTCTACAACCCGAGCAGCAGGATTCATATCTCAATAAGAACAACGACATCCTCGACAATGTCAAGGCCAAGGTGAGTTTTGCCTTCTTTATTGGTGGGTACTAGTTTATCCAATTAGTATGTAGGAGTGCCTTTATTAGTATTTTAATTATTTTATATTTTTTTAGTGCTAAAATGGATTTGCAAAGGACAGATCGAATTAGGAAGAGGAGGGAGGAGGAGGATGACGACATGATGCTCTTTCTCTTTCATGCACTACATCTCATGGATACTAGAGGACAAAGAAAAAAGGCCACGTCATACATCGATGCTATCTGGCAAAGATCATCTTAGGGAAATCCTTGAAGGTGCCGTTAGGGACTGTCTGGTAGCATTTATGATGGAGCCTGAAATTTGTTGAGGGTAGCTTGAACTTCACATCTACTGAGCCATCACAGCATTCTATTCTTACACAAGTAGACCTTGTTGATGACTTTACCGATACAGAGGTGCATTTTTCTGATATTCAAGAAACAATGGATCATGATGATGAGGATCTAGGCTTCTTAAGTGAACAACCAGAGGCTAGAGTAGAGCATGAGCAAAATTAGCAAAGTAGAAAAGGAGCTAGAAAAGCATAAGCAAAATGGAGATATTACTGGTATGATGGAGAAATATCTTGCATTGCGAACAAAACAAGTCGAGGAGGAAGTTGCAGCGTTAGCTAGAGAAAGAGCCGAGCCAAAGACTGTGGATGATTTCTCCATCAAGAAATGTATTTCAGTGGTGAACACAACGAGAGAGTTATCAATTGATGAGAAAACTGATGCCTTTGAGGTGTTCAAGAGTGAGCAGAATAGGGAAATCTTCTTTAGTGCAGATGAAGCTAGTCGTCTTGTGTGGTTAAGAAGGCGGATGAGTCGTTGTAGATAAGTGCAGTAGAAAAAGTATAACTCTATTGAAACTTTGGCCACGTTCACCATATCTTACAGGTACTATTTTGCATGACAATGCTGTGCATGACCATATTTTCATTGATTCTGGTATATCTTACGAAGTAGTTTGCTGTCAGTGTCATCTCTGTTAGTAACATGGATTTTTGAAATATGGTTGTGAGAGCTTGTTTAGTTGCATAGAAGTGTAGGGCCTGTTTTGCATCATGCTCCAATCTAAACTGCATTTTTTCCATCTCTCCTAGTATTAGTGGTTGCCATCTCTCCTAGCATTTTTTCTCTACTTTCTCCCATTACAATTAACTTCAAAATTGTATCATCAGAAATCAGTGCAGCTATCAGGAATTTCAAAGATATCTGGTGCTCTGGCACTCCTTCTTAAAGCTGCCATCCAGTTCATCATGCTGATTTGGTTCCTTTGCTATTAGCACCTTGTTCTTTCTTAAACACAGCTATTAGCACCTTATTCTTTCTTAAACACAGCTATTAGCGCATTATTCTTTCTTAAACACATATGGTTTATGAGTAAGTTTTTTACCTCTTCTTCACAATCTATCCCTGGAACCTCATAAGTATTGGTGCCAAGTATTCTTTGGATCAACTTGTGAAAGCTATAATCTTGTCAATATTTTATCCTTTCTCTAATGAAAAAAGTTATCTTTTATTTCGTTGGAGCGTGAGTTTGAATTATTTTTATTATAACATCAAAGTTGTGATTGACGAACAAATATCTTAATCAGGTGGTATTTACTTGATGGGAGGTGAGATTTTGTGAAAAGAAACACTCTGTCCTGGCTACTCGACATTCAGTATAGCTGATTGCTGTTTACATCATGCTGAGACAGCTATGAGGACTGCAGAGCTCATTGTGGAGGACTCCTGAAAACGAAAGGTTGGCGGGGGCAAAGCTTTGTGTTATGTTAGACAGTTAAAATGATACTTCATTACAAAATGGAGGTGTAGTAATGAACTGATATATCGCTCACAAAATGGCATGGTCCTATCGTAGTAATTTTGTGTGCCCCGTGCACATGTCCAGAGGCTTGTGAACCTGCTGCCTAGTTGATTGTTCAGAGATCTATGTGTTACGTTCCATTCGTGTGCTGTCTAGTTTCTCTGTTTCGGTATCCTAGTTTCGCTTATTCTGTGCACATCATCTGACCTCTCGGTTCCTGGGAAATTTGATGTTCCAGGACATGGCATGTACATTATTTTGTTTGGCTTAAATCTACGGTTCAGATCATCCATACCACTGGCATATGTTGCTGTCTTTATTCATGTGCTTTGGGGGGAAATATAATCCAAACAAAGTATATAGCTGAGAGGATTGAGTGATGGGAGGGATTTAACCCCCAAGGGGATTAGGTGGAGTGAGGGGGATTGGGTGGATTGGTTCCACTAGGGATTGGTTCCCGAGAAACCAAACAAAGCCCAAAGGGGAATGAAATCTACGCTATCATGCTAGAAGCATGGATAGAAATCAGAAGGTTCATGCCTCTGAAATAGTATTTTTAACAGCCAAACAAAAGGCCTCATGCCAAACTTTCTGACAGAACAACATTTACCTCAAGAATAATCTAGGTAAAGACTTCATAAAACTTCTCAACAACGAGCAAACCCGAGTCAATTGATTCAAGTGGGTCCTTCCGGAGCCGATGCCTCAAGCAGTTGGGAATAACAGTGGCAATGTCCTCCACTGTGACGGTTTCCCTTCCTTTCAGCGCAGCCAACGCCTTGGCAGCCCTGTTAGTCACAATGTCTCCTCTCAATCCATCTACATTCAACTCGGCACACACCTTGGATATCTTAACACGAAGATCATGGTCGAGCTGCACAGCTCCAAGGTTACTCCGAGCAGATGTAATCTGCTGCTGGAGCTTCTCTTGCTCCTCCAGGTAGGACTGCCGGAACGACTTTGGGTCCCTGTCGAACCGAGCCCTCTCTTCCACAATCTTCACCCTGAGCTCTGCATCCCTGACTGTACCAACCTGTGCGTGCATCCCAAACCGGTCCAGCAACTGCGGCCGGAGCTCCCCTTCCTCCGGGTTACCAGACCCAATAAGGATGAACCGTGCTGGATGGGAGATGGAGATACCCTCTCTCTCCACCGTGTTCCACCCAGAGGCCGCAGCATCCAGCAGAACATCCACCAGATGGTCATCGAGCAAATTGACCTCATCCACGTACAGTATCCCCCTATTGGCCTTGGCAAGCAAGCCCGGCTCAAACGCCTTGACACCCTCGGTGAGCGCCTTCTCAATGTCAATGGTACCGCACACCCTGTCCTCGGTGGCGCCCAGGGGCAGGTCGACCATAGTGATCTTGGCGGTGGTCACGGGAAGGTTGTCACCCTTGAGCATGCGGTCGCGGACCTCGGGGCCCATGACCTCGGGGTCGTTAGGATCGGAGTTGAAAGGGTCGCCGACAACGACGCTGATGTCCGGGAGCAGGTCGACGAGGGAGCGCACGGTGGTGGACTTGCCGGTGCCGCGGTCGCCCATGATCATGACGCCACCGATCTTGGGGTCGATGACGTTAAGCAGCAGGCAGAGCTTCATCTCGTCCTGCCCCACGATCGCCGGGAACGGGTACACCGGCCGCTGGCTCTCCTTCGCGGCCGCCGGCTTCGTCTCCTACACACATTACAGCAGCAAGAACCGCAGATAAACAACAAAACCTCGTCTCGTATTGTAGCTTCGACGAATTTGAGAGCTTGGGGGGCATTGGATTACCTGCTCGGCCGCAGAGGGGGCCGCTACATTGCAGACGGTGAACTGGTCGCGGCGGAATCCCCTCTTGGACGGAATCCGTGCTGAGCGTGCAGAGCTCGGGAGAGTGAATTGGGAGTTCTTGGAGATTAGATTCGTGCTTTCCAACATAAGAGGGGAAGAAGATGTTACCTGAAACGGCAGCGACAGCGGACGTGAGGAAGAGAGGCCGGGAAGTGGAGGCGGAGAAGAGGGCCGGCGAGGCGGCGGGCACGGAGACGGGGGAGAAGGGAGTAGCCATGGTCGCGCCCCGTGGGGAAGGGGGATGGACGGTCAAGGTTTTGAGGGGAGGTGGGGATAAGGGAGGGATTGGCGGAGATGAGTTGGGATAGGCCGGGGCGGATGCTGCGATTGGACGCTGTTTTGGACTGGAGTCAGCATGCGATGTGGATACTGGAAGCCCAGAGTACTTCCGATTTCCAGTAGTAACGTGGAAGGCCACTTGCGTTTTACGTCAGATGGAGAACGAAGGGAGGGAACTGCCTACGTGCCGGTACCCCCAATCTCACAGAATCGTGAATGTCCCTCGCACAGAATTGTAAACGTGCCACAGCATTTGAAATGCCATTCCACAAACTTTCACCACATCAAATCGACCGCTTTGCCGTCTGACAAGTGAGATTTGTTTCCGACCACACCTTCCTTCCATCCCAACACGCGAGCCAGAGTTCTTCCCAACATGGTCTTCTTCCATACCGGCCACTTTCACCCACCACTATATGTCACAGCCTTTATAGACTTCTAATCACACTCGATCAGGTCGTCGCTGCCATAACTTAAGGATACTTGTCTTAAAAAAAATTCTTTTTTAGTTCAATTTTGTAATTCAGTCATCTTTAAATGATTCAATTCAAAGTTCTTTAAATTCCTCAAGTTCAAACTCCCCCAATTGAACATCTTAGATTTTGAAATTTGAAGTTTTCTCACTTGAAAGTTTTGAAGTTTTTGGGAATAAGGTGGGAAAGGAGGACAAGTGTGGAAGGAGGCTGACATGTGCACAATTTTAAGTGGCCATGAGTTTACAGACTAGAGGTTAATCTTGCCATAGTCCAATTTTTCGGTGTGCCAAGAAATTATCCGAGTACTTTATTGATTAAAGGTATTCATTTTTTTCTAGCCCTTGGATCCGCAGAACTCCACCTTTCTTCCTCGCCCCACATAAACCAACATTTCCATCCCTTCCTAAACCCTGGATGCAAATTTGTCCACCGACGGCCCACATCCAAGGACAAGTCTTTCACTTGATCCATCGGTGCATGCTATCGTCCCTAGATCTCTAAGCCATCAGACCTCCTCCCACATAATTTGATCTCTTGATCCGTCATAGCTTTGCCCACCGACCATCTTCCACCTCCAATCCCATGTTAGTCCACTACTACAGAACAGCCCATCCGAGATGGGCTGAAACAAGTATCCCAGACGGTTGGCCGATTCATCTGAAATTGGTGGTCTGTGATGACACAGGTCATCGCAGACGGGTGGGCTACCCGTCTGCAATAACCATTCATCCCAGACGGGTCGACTCAAACACCCGTCTGCGATAACCTTTCATCCCAGACGGATCGACTCCACCACCCGTCTGCGATAACAATTCATCCCAGACGGGTAATATCTCTGACCCGTCTCAGATGACTGCTATCACAGACGGGTTCAATTGTTGACCCGTCTGGGATGGGTGTGTACAGAGGTCATAACACTGCCTGTTTTGTGGCTAGCCTCAGGAATTGCTAGCCATGCCCTCTGAAACAACAGATATATATTACACAGCATATTCACATATTTAACACAGATACAGATATTCACAGACAATACACTGAAATAATCACATACTTCAATGTTTAAGAGGAAAGTTGCAAGAGAGTCACACCGCTAGCTAGATATATTCACAATTGCTAGCTAGAAATGAGTCACACCGTTCAGAATTGAGAGCTCAATCGTTGCCAATAATCGCATACTTCAATGTTTAAAAGGAAAGTTGCAAGAGAGTGCTAAGTACATAGAGGAAAGACAATGTTACTCTGCTAAACCGCCACCATAGAACTCACCATCGGGATTGATGATTTGTGTATTGATGAAGAAGGCAAAAATCCCTCGAATGCGCTTGAGTTGAGCTTCATCAATTGTGGTATTTTCAATCTTCCACGCGTCATCTAGTTTTCGCTTAGCGAAACCCGCGATAACCTCCATGTGGTAGCAAACATAGAATCCACATAGGTTTGTCCCCTTGGGTTGTTCTTTGCACTAAAATAAGAAACAAATATATGTTAGCTAAGAAGAATCTATTATGAAGCATGTCAATATGCTATATTAACATAGTAATGGATATATATGTACCGAAAAGTCAAATTTATGTCGCAATGTGGACCCTTTGCCACTTCTCCCTCCACGAGCTTTGTAATCGATGAACGCCTGGTCAAGTACGTCGCGAATCGGCCCAAAGTCGCGTGAAGGATCTCGCGAGGAATCAACGTATATAACCCTGTTCCATTTTGGTACAAGTACGACCAAAACCCAATGGTAGCTGCATATATATAGATGTACTACCAAATCAGCTTTGTGATATATGCATAATGGTGAAATTATAAGTATTGGATGCGATGCAACACTTACCCTAGGTTGAAGGGAAATACGATGTACTCTTTATCCTTTTGGGACAATATTGCATGCTTAACATACTCCAGAACTTGCTCTTTGTTGTCTCTAATATTTCTCCAAGTCACCCTTGCCGGGTCAATGAACCCGATAGGTTCCTTGTTAAGTCTGGCTTCAGTGTGCATGTATATATGCAAAATAAAAAATCATGTCACGGCTTAATTAAGTTGCAGAGGTATGGAGAAAACTAATTGACTGAGAAGTTGTAGACTTACAATGTCTAGCATCTCAACAGATTCTGCTCCAGGGCGTCGAGGTTGAAGAGTTCGAATAGGTCTTCAAAGTACACGTAGAACAGCCCGCCCATGTCCTGGTGGAAAAGGTGTTCCTCCTTGAAAGCGACTTTGAGGCATCGTGGCATAGTTTGGCTAGGCTGTAGGTTGTTCGTCGCCGTCATATACCAATCAAGCAACCTCTGACATGCCATTGAGTTCGATATGTCCTCTGGCGTGACGAAGACTTTTCCATTCACAAATCGACGAGCCAGAGGCGCGAAAGGGAGATCATCCACTCTGTCCAGATCAAACCCGAGTTCTTCCACTATCGCTAGTGCCTTCAATTTTTGGCTGCCCTTGGAAGTCTTGGGGGCACTACTACGACTCCTGCCCTTGCCGGTTTTGCTAGTCCCCTTAGCATAAGTGTGCTTCACCGGTGAAAGAACTAGTCTCATTTGTAGCACCTCCTTAGTCCCTATGGAGGTAGCGGGTGCTGGCTCTGCCGGCTTGACCAGAGATGAAGCTGGGTTATCAGCCCGTTGCGCTACCGCTACTAGCTCCATCAGGGTAGGGTTAACTTCGGGTATCCTAGCTGACTCAGCGTGTGATACGCTCTGAGAGGCAGGCCGGACGAGTAATTTGATGTCTCTCTTTGGCCACTGGATAAAGGTGCCAACCGTCTGATGCAGCACCATGATCTCGTCATTTGGTGGCATGGCAAGCGGGAGCTCCTTGAAACCTTCAACCACGTCGTCTACATGCACCTTCTGAAAGTTTGGTGCTATGGGGCGACCATGCAGTAGAGTCCCCGCCTCCTTGGGATATGCAATCCCAAATGCAGCATCGAGGAAGACATCTCCAGCTACCCTTGCCAACAACGTGCAAGGAGTCGTCTCCTACAAAATTCTTGAGTACGTACCTTGTTGATTAAGTCCAAAGTTATGTACTTGCTATTGTAAAAACCCTATAAATGGCCCTTACTGAGATGGTGTCGCAGGGATATGTTTCACCCGGTTCTTTGGCGGATGCGCAGCTACTCCGAATATTTCTGGGGCTCGCCAAATCTACGTTAGAGAGTGCAAGTTGAGCTTTGAACTCCTCCTTAAATGCCGCAACCTGCCTCCTGACTTCCTCTTAAATACGCCTCTCCAAATCTTCTTCAGCTCTCATAGTCGTTGTTGACTGACTACGACTCCTCTTAGCGGCCTTCCTCCTCTCGTACTGCTCCTCGGTCTCAGGGAATCCCTCTCTCCAGGGAACTGCAACCCCAACACCTCTTGTGCGACCTGGGTGCTCCGGGTTTCCAAATGCTACGGTAAGGATGTCTTTGGTCCTAGATGATTGTGCTTCATCATCATCATCTAGTGACCCTTGCGAAGCTATCTGCACCTGCAACGATCACGCGTGCGAGTTACATTACAAATGATACTCGTATGGTTCCGAAGAATTGTGTACATAGTCATGTATATTACCATGTGATCAACCACTTCCTGGTCAGCGGGGTTTGAAAATATAGCTGAACCACTCTGCGGATCTGACTTGGCACGTGCTCTGCACCAGGATGTGGTGCGGCCAACAACCACTCTGGGAAATGGAGGGGGTAAATTTTTCTCCATTGCCAATCGATCCTGCATCTCCCATTTCGCCGATGCACCTTCATATCCTGTGTTTTCAAGCCTATGCGGGTGCTTGTTTCTTGCTTGAAGGGCCTTCTGCCATTCACTCTTCGCCACGGCGTGGACTTCATCTCAACAAATTTGTTGTATACTTGCTCGTCCAAGAAGCCGTACTTCTCAAACGGGCTCTCACCCGTCCGTACGAACTTTGTTGTTAGGATGCTCTTGAACGACCTCCATGCCTTGCCCATTGTCTTCATTGCAACGCTTTGACACGTTCTTCGTGTTCGGGCAGGATCTCGAACCACCTTTTTACTTCAGCCATTAACTCCTCCTCCTTCGTGGTGGTAATATCCTTCCAGTTCACAATGGTTATGTTGACCCTCTCCCGTCCTAGTATCCCGCAGAATGTGCGGAATTTGTTCGCTACATCATCCAGTTTTGTCGGTACACCAGACTTTGTAGATACTTGCGTGATGACCACACGTCTACTAGGGACCTTCGACATTGTTCGGGGCTTCCGACTTCTTTTTTGCGTACTTTGTTCATCGTTGCCCGAAGTAGGGTTTGGCAACGATGAGTGCCCCGACGAGGAATTAGAAGAAGAATTGGCATCCGACATATCTGTGTAAACTAACAAAGCAAGGCAGCATATGTTCTTTAGTATAGTAATTTCATACACATGTAGTTTTGGTTTCTCTTCATCTTTCGTTCATGTGTACATTTAACTGATTGCTTATTTCACGTAATAGCTGTGTACTACTCAATTTATATGTATCCATTTGTTCATTTCACATGCATGCATGCATCTGTCATTGTGAATTACTATATCTATCCGTGAGCATTGGAAATAAGGGTACAAAGAATCAAGGAAATGTCCTAAATCTTGATGCTACTGTGACAAATATATCCAAATCATCATGCATCGTATATCTGGTTAGAGCTCATTTGGTTTCGAGTTTGATCAACTAATTAAGAGTGAGAATGGCTAGCAGCAAAGAATGTACGTTTAACTAATATATATTAGTCGTCAACCCGTGCATTGCACGGCTAGTTTCTAAACTACCGTGTCAACTTTACCTATGAAAATAAAAAATGATGATTGAATATATGCAGTTTCTAAAACCATATATCTTATTCACCGAGAGTAAAAGAATCATCTATTGAAACAGATTCCATCTTGTGTGACGAGCATACATGTAGGGTTTAGATAGGTTTGGACTACTAAGCAAATGAACAAAAAGCATAATAACAAAGTGCACATACATAATCCGATTATGCTGTAAAAGCTCGAACCAAACATGTTTGACCTACTATTCCTTCAATTTTGCTATTGCTTAGTTGACAGAGAGTTTTTTTAAGCCTCTGAGCTTAGTCATGAACCCTAATCCTTGCTCCAAATTTTTGGTTTTGACCTACTTGCATATTGCTAAGTCTAAATTTTTGGTTTTAACGCTCATGATTTGAATGTCATCATTAACATTGCTATTACAGTCAATCAAAGCTAAAGGTTTTGAGGAATACAAGTTCTGGACAGCAGTGGTAAAATAGCCCTAACTTGCAAATGATGGATTGGAAACCGATGAGCAACTACTCTAGACGTAGCTACCGATTAGAGAGAGACGAAGCGTAGGGGGCACTTACCTGTGGATCGAGGAGGCCGACGACGGTGGCGCGGCGGAGACGACGGAGGCGCGGGCTCGGCTCCTTCTCCGGCGGTGGCTCAGTGGAGACGACGGCGGCGCGGTGGAGACGACGGCGGCACGGGCTCAGCTCCTTCTCCGACGGCGGCGTGTAATGGGTGGCGGTGCGGGCTCGGGCATCGGCGGCGCGGGAGGGGAATTAGGGCACAGGGGGGATTTGGAATGCGAAGCGCGTGCAGGGTTCCGAAATTTTTCTAAGTTCCCGCGGTATATGTAGTAAGGTCATTGCAGACGGGTTAAGTTAGTTACCCGTCTGGGATGATCATCATCCCAGACGGGCCTACAGATAACCGTCTGCGATAACCTTTCATCCCAAACGGGTCGACTCAACAACCCGTTTGTGATAACCTTTCATCCCAGACGGGTAATACCTCTGACTCGTCTCGGATGACTTCTATCACAGACGGGTTTATCTGTTGAACCATCTAGGATGGGTGTGTACAGAGGGCATAACTCTGCCTGTTTTGTGAGCTAGCCTCAGGAATTGCTAGCCATGCCCTCTGAAATAGTAGATACATATTGCACAACATAGTGACATATTTAACACAGATACACTGAAACAATCACATACTCGGACATGATATATACATTCACAATTGCTAGCTAGAAATGAGTCACAATTGCTAGCTAGAAATGAGTCACACCATTCAGAATTGAGAGCTCGCTGCCAACAATCGCATACTTCAATGTTTAAAAGGAAAGTTGCAAGAGAGTGCTAAGTACATAGATGAAAGACAATGAGAGTAAATATTCAAAATAAAAATAATATCAATTATTTACAATACTTGCTTCTTCCTTTTGATAGTGAGCCCTTCACGATGATCGTTGCGGTAGTATGACCCAGCTCCCTCCATGGTTTCAGCCTCGAAACTCAAATCTCCAGAATAATTCTCGGTGAATTCGTTGTAATCATCCTCGTCAACAACATTGTCGACTCCTACAATACATCTTTTTCCATTTCTAACGACATGCCGCCTCTTGCTTGACGGATCGATCATATAGAATACCTAGTGAACATGCTTCGCGAGTACGAATGGTTCAGTACCGTAGCCAACACGGCTCAGGTCAACAGTAGTCACATCGTATTCGTCGGTCTTAATGTGCGAGAGGTGGGCCCAACGACATCGAAATATTGGGATTTTGAACTTGAAGTAATCGAGCTCCCAAATCTCCTCGATGAACCCATAGTAACAATGCTTATGACCGGCGGAATCGAAAGCATCGACCCGCACACCACTGTTCTGATATGTGCTTTTTGCATCTTGAGCCTTCGTATAAAATGTGTATCCATTTATGTCATATCCTTGGTATGTCCGGACTGTAAAGTATGGTTTCTTTGACAACCATGTCAGCATTTTATCAGATGACGACATGGTGGTGATCCGGTCTTGGAACCATTGGTTGAATAGGGACGGACATATGTTGTTTCTTGATCCACGCTTTGCTTTTTCTTGGATTTTGATGTCGTAGGATTACCATGTGTTCATCGATGTATGGCGACACCACCGAGATGTGCTGCAAGACCATGAAATGAGCTCGAGCATGATCGTCCCGATTAGGAGTGATGGATTTCGCTCCAAGGACCCCAGTACCATGGAGCCTGCACGCGTGTTGTGATTCAGGTAGACCTCTCGGGTTGACATGCGGCATGTAGTCCAAACAGAGCTCAACGACCTCTTCGGTGGCATAACCTTCCACAATGCTTCCCTCAGGCTGCGAGCGATTTCGTACATAACCCTTCAGAATTCCCATATATCTCTCGAACGGGTACATGCTTCGTAGGAACACAGGACCGCACATTTTGATCTTTCTAACTAGGTGAATCATGAGGTGCGGCATGATATCAAAAAATGACGGGGGGAAGTACATCTCAAGGCGACATAGGATAACCACCAACCGTGCCTCTAGAGCATCCAGTTCAGGTATACTTATCGCCTTCTGTGATATTTTGTCGAAGAATTGACATAGCATTGTGATTGTATCTCGGACATCACCAGGAAAAATCCCTCTAATAGCAATAGGAAGTATCTGCGTCATCAAAACGTGACAATCGTGAGACTTCATGCCAATTAATTTCAATTCCTGCATTGAAACTAGCTTCTTGATATTGGCGCAGTACCCACTTGGAACTTTCATATCATGCAAGCACTGGCATAGCTCAATTTTCTCGGCTTTAGAGAGTGTGTAACATGCAGGTGGGAGGAAGGTTCTGCCTTTGTTGGTTTCTATCGGAGCTAACTCAGGCCTGATGCCCAGTTTCACATAGTCTTGTCGTGCCTTCACGCTGTCCTTTGTTTTATTAGGGATATTCAGCAAGAGGCCAATTAGGTTGTCAAACACGTTCTTCTCTACGTGCATGACGTCGATACAGTGGCGAACATCTAGTTCTTTCTAGTCAGGCAAACCCCAAAATATTGATATCTTTTTCCACAAACCCTTCATTAATTTACGCCCCTTTCCAAGAACAACATCAACGTCTTTAACCATTCCGTATACCTGTCTCCCGGTTAAATGAGGTGGAGCCAATCCTTCTTCGATGGTTCCGTCGAACTCAGCAACCAACTTGCGGTAAGGATGATTTTGACGCAAAAACCTACGGTGCCACATGTATACGGTTTTGTGCGATTTCTCGAGGTACAAACTGGCCATATCTTCCATGCATTGACCACATGCTGTTGCTCCTTTAGTACTCTGGCCGAATAGGTTACCGTACGCAGGATAGTCATTGATGGTGCAAAATAGCAATCCTCGTAGGGTGAAGTTCTCTCTCTTGTCTGCATCCCACGTCTCCACACCTTCGTGCCACAATGTTTCCAGATCCTCCTTCATTAAAGACAGGTACATATCTATGTCATTTTTGGGTTGCTTCGGGCCTTCGATGAGCATGGCCAACAAGATGTACTTCCTCTTCATGCACAACCAAGGAGGGAGGTTGTACATGCAAAGAGCCACAGGCCAAGTGCTATAACGACTGCTCATGTTACCAAAGAGATTTATTCCATCCGTACTCATCCCGAACCGTACATTTCTAAAATCCACACCAAAATTTAGGAATTCCCTGTCGATGTTTCTCCACTGGATGGAGTCCGCTGGGTGTCTAATCAAATCATCAACTTTACGCCCCTCCACGTGCCACCGCATTTTCTTTGTATGTTCAGGATTTGCAAACAGATGCTTCAGGTGAGGAATGATAGGAAGATACCATACAACCTTGGCCGGAATGCCATTCGTCTCCTCATTGCCCTCGATGTCATCGTCCGTACTATTGTTGCGCTTCTTGTATCAGGAAGTCTTACAAACTGGACATACATGTAGATTCTCGTACTCTTTACGGAAGAGGATGCAGTCGTTTTTGCAAGCATGTATTCTTTGTACATCCATTCCTAGCGGACAGAGAATTTTCTTAGCTTTGTATGTGCTTTTTGGCAACTCGTTCCCGTCGGGAAGCATGTCTGCCAAGAGTTGTAAAAGTGCAGTAAAGCTCTTGTCAGACCAATCTACGCTTCCCTTCAATTTGAGCAGTTCCAGAATAGCTAACAGCCGGGTATATTTTGCCTTGCAACCATGGTACAATTGTCTCTCCGAGTCCTCCATTAGACCCAGAAATTTGTCATATTGCCTGCCACCAAGGTCATTACCTTCAGCATCGCGCAGCATTTGCTCGAGATCGTTGTCATTGGTTCACATCTCGGCATCCTCTTCATCAGAGTCAGATCAACACATCAGCCATCCAGATTCACTCTTCGCCACTCCATTCCTTCATCGCTTCCCCCCCAAGATCATAACTCTCCCCTCATGCTTACACACTCGACTGGTATCCCGCTCGTCTTTTCTATACACCCAAAGCAACGTACGAATCTCCAGAAGCCCCTACTCTTGTATCAGTGATCTTGTAACTGAGCCGTCGTTCTATGCAACAGTCAAGAGACGCAAGATTGCCTCTCTCTCCGCGGCGTGGTGGAAAAAGGAAAGATGAGTGGAAAGGGAATGAAGGAGGGGTGGGGAGGGACACAAAAAATAAAAACAAGTGCAGGCGTCAGGAGGTGGATAACAAGGGTGATCGACTTCGAAAAAGAAGACAACAATTAGAAACATAAGGACAGGGGGATGCGTAATAGTGATATAGAGAGCAAGAAAGTAGATAAGAAAAATGGTGTCTCGGGTGTGGAGGGTGTGGGAAGAAAAATGTGGTGACAGGCGAAAGAATGTGAAATGGGGAGACTGAAGGAGAAGTGAGTGGAGGGATAGAAAAAGGAGGAGGGAGGGGAAGAGGGAGAGAGAGGGGAGAAGAATGGAAAAGGAGGGAGAAAGGAAAGTGGAAATGGGGAGTGGGGGGTGAAATAAGATTGGGGTGAGGATGGTTAGATGATTGTGTTTAAAGTGTATATAAGTGGAAAGAGTTAAAAAAAAGTGTAGGTGGGGGGTGTAGTAGTGGAATTGTTATTAAATACTGCGGTCGTCTAGGTACATTAAAAAGTAGTTTTGGTGCAAATTAATCGTACACTTCTAATGATTAAATCATCTTCGCGAAAAAAGAAGTTGTAACCAAGCTACTGAATCAAATTTGATTTTTCAACCGGGATAATTAACCCCATTTTCTTTCGCTTTCACAGCCTGTTTGGTTGGAGGGAATTAGTTGAAGGGAATAGAAGTTTAGAAGGTAAGAGTTATTAAATCACTTCTTTGGTTGGTGGATATGGGAATTTAGGTGGGATGAGGATTGAGAGTTTTAGGCTCCAATTCCCACGATTTTAAACCCAGAGTGGGGGTGGGTAATTAAGAGAAAATTGATCTCATAAAATATTAGCTCTTCATCATGACTTAAGTTAAGATGATCGTCATTACTTAGATTAAGATGACTCATTAGCTACACATAAATTCCCATCTCACCTTTTGCCAAACAAGGGACCAAGACTAAAAATCAAATTCCCATATCTCATCCCACGATGAATTCCCTACTATGAACTCTCATTCTCCTTCCCAATTATTACCAAACATGCTGTCATAACTTAAACGACAAGTTCGCCAAGCAAAGAGAAATGCAGAATTGTCAAAATTAATGTTAGGATTGTTGTCAAATTAAATCTCTTGTTGAACTGAAATATTAATATCTATGTGTGATTCTATGTAGAAATGAACTTAGCAAATGGACACTAAGTATGATATGATAACTAGAAAATATCATGCACAAATCCTTCCCTGGCAGGAAAGCATTCTTCTCTCGGTTCTCTACCTCCTCTCATTCTCTCAACTTTAGAGTAACTCCAACCGAGTTGGCAAATGTTGCTCTCTATTTCTTTATATAGCAAGCCTCATTAAAAGATTCCCTCTCTATTTTGCTGCATTCTCCAACCGACTCCCTAAATCTCACTCCCCATATTCTTCTCACCTATATTTAATTAATATCTTGCAACTAACTTATTTTTTTTCCAACGGCTATTATTTCAAATGGGTAAAATTTCAACGGCTATATTTCTAACGGCTAATTTCCAATGGCTATATTTCCAATGACTATATTTCCAACGGCCATATTTTTAGGTCTATATATGCAGGTCCATTTGCCTGGTAGCTTCTCCAAACCATTTGTCTAGTTGCTTCTCTAAGCCATTCTCCTTCTTGTTCCTCCTCCACCACCACGAATGAGTCATCGATTTCTCTTGGATTCATCGTCGTCGGATGATGACGACGAACTCATTCTAGCAGCATTACACGTAGCACACAGTCAATAAGATCTTATGAATGCTCCACGATATGGCGGTTCTGTGGCGGGACGCCAGGTAATTAATCGCAATAGAGAAGCCGAACACTTTAGGCTATACCAAGACTACTTTTCAGAGGCTCCTACATACGGCCCAACTATCTTTCGGCATAGATTCGTATTTAGTCCATATATTTTTGTTTGCCTTATTTGTTGGCCCCTTTTGTACGGCTCATTCATCTTTGCGGCGCAGGTTTAGAATGGCCCGTTCACTATATTTTCGCATAGTGCAAGCTGTAGAAGGGCATGATGATTATTTTGTGCAGAAAAGAGACAGAATTGGATGTCTTGGGTTGTCTCCTTTGCAAAAGATTACCGCAGCATTTAGAATGCTAACTTATGGAGTACCTGCGGATGCCACAAATGATTACATTCGAATAGGAGAAAGTACTGCTATAGAGAGTCTTAAAAGGTTTGTCAAAGCTGTTGTTGAAGTCTTTGGTGATGAGTACCTAAGATCTCTGAATAATAATGATACTGCCAGATTACTTGCAATTGGAGAGGAAAGAGGTTTCTCCGGAATGCTGGGGAGCATAGATTGCATGCATTGGAAGTGGAAAAATTGCCCTGTAGCATGGCAAGGTATGACATGTGCACGAGCCCACTATCATATTAGAAGCCGTTGCTTCGCAAGATCTTTGGATTTGGCATGCCTTCTTTGGTTTACTAGGGTCAAACAATGATATAAATGTTCTTCACCGTTCCCCTCTCTTTGCAAAGCTAGCCGAAGGGCAAGCTCCTGAAGTTAGTTACATCATCAACGGTCTGATGGTATATATCCAAAATGGGCCACATTTGTCAAGACCATTCCAGCTCCGGTTGGTAATAAGAAGAAATATTTTGCCCAAGCTCAAGAAGCTGCTAAGAAGGATGTCGAACGAGCCTTTGGAGTTCTACAGGCTCGTTTTGCCATTGTTCATGGACCAGCTCGATTTTGGGATCAAGACACACTCTGGCATATCATGACAGCATGTGTCATCATGCATAACATGATAATTGAGGATGAGCGGGATGGCCCGGAAGACTTCACTTACGACCATGTGGGAGAAAGCGTGACAGTTTCTCATGAGCACACGCCTGAACTAATTGAGTTTATTCAAACTCATCATGACATTAGAAACAGGCAAACTCACTCCCGGCTTCAAGATGATCTAGTTGAGCACATATGGCAACATTATGGAGGGATGTAGTTCTTTTAATTATGGAGGGTGTAGTAGTTTTAATTATGTAGGCAGTTTCAATAATGTAGTGTATTTAATGTACTGCTTTTAATTATGGAGGGGTATAGTGTTATTAATTATGTATGCAGTTTGATAATTGTAGTGTATTCCAGCATGTATGCAGTTTGAATAATGTAGTATTTTTAATAATGTATGAAGTTCGAATAATGTAAGAAGTTTCAACAATACATAATAGTCCATACAACATAACAATAATGTCCATACAACATGTTAGTCCATTGTCTCGGTAGTCCATACACTAAATAGTTCTTTTAATTATAATAATAATGAGCAAAAAAAATAGCAGTAATAAAGCAGCTCAACCCAAGCCTGCACCAAGTCGTCGAGCTATGTCTCATCCTGCAAGCTCTAATAGTATTGTTGACGTGGCCCACTCATTGCAGTAATGTCTATACTCATAATTCTCTCATCTTCCATCCTATTCCCGTAATCCATCTCCTTTTCCTTTACATCAGTCTTTCTCTTCTCATTTGCAATTCTCTCTACTTCTAGTGCAAATTTTTTATCATGATGCTCTTTTTTATTGAGCTCTTTCTGGGCCTCCACCTCTTTCTTCCTAGACCAAATGTTGTCTAACGGACTTGTACACTTCTAGTGCCTGAATAATCTATACAGGTTGATATGTCATATTACAATGTAGCCAACATATGGAGTTCCAACCAAATGGAAGAAAGCGAGGTGTATACCTTGTCATTGTTTGGCATCCCGCTCTGCCTCCTATTTAGAATCCATTCATAACATCCGCAGAACTTGCTAACTTGTTCTCGAAGGGTAGACCAACAGTGCATGAGGGAATTTGATCCATGATCTGAATTGAAGTCCTTGTGCTCATGGTAAAAATCATGAATTCTCTTCTAGTACGTACTCCCAGATTGTTCGTTCCCATTCACTGCATCCAAACTAATATTAAGCCATGCGAACACCAATATCTTCCTTCTCACTGAAATTATTTGTTCTCTTGGACATTGGTTTCACAACTGGAGTAGTTTCTACAATTGTTGGTTGTTGTTCCTTGGGTGGGCTAGCAAACTGGCTCTCATCCCAAAATGGACTATTATTTCCCTGACTCAACAAGTTCATATAACCATCCATCAGGACACCCTACAATTAGAGTAGAATTTATACATTCAATTGTTGCTACAAACTATAGCAAACCTAGAAAAAAAGATAGCATATAACAATAATAAATAACACACATAGTATGATGTAACTACAGTTGTCCTAGAAGCAATTCTTTTGCCTACAATATTGAGACTGCTAACAATTATGAGCTATTAGTTAAGGTGAACAAACTGGAACCACAATAAGTGGGTAACTGCCAATGTATTCTATATTCATCTCACAATTCTATTATACAGAATATCAAGTTCTTCAAGAGATTAAATCTCCACATAAACATATAGTGCACAGCAATATATTACATAGTTCAAAGATGAATATTTGCATTGCAATGGCTTCCACATTTTCAACAATGTTTACTGGCTCATTGCCATTCTCTCTTCAAATTCTACTCTCTTGCAATTCTCAATTCCCCTACAACTTCCCCTCCCGGCCCCTACAAAATACCCTACCTACCCGATCCCCACCCATCCTCCCTCCACCATCATCCCTACCACATCCCTTCCCTACTCCAATCCCCAATCCGGCGCCCTACTCCTCTCCAATCCCAACCCGGCTAGCCCCCCACCTCCCTACTCCAATCCCCAACCTAGCTAGCCCCATCCTCCCTCCTCCCATCCCTCTCATCGCTCCTCCCTCCTCCCACCGAGGTGGCATGGTGGAGACCGCAGCAGCCCCGCCCCGGCAAGCCCCCTCGTCCCTCCTCCCATCCGCATCGAGGCGGTGTGAGGGTGGCCGTAGTAGCCCTGCCCCGGTGAGCCCCCCTCGTCCCTCGTCCCATCCCTATCGAGGCGGCGGGGGGAGGCCGCAGCAGCTCCACGGCTGGTGGCGGAGGGGCCGGACCTCTGGATCCACATCCGGTGGCCTCGGATGCAATGAATCGACGGTGGCGGCGTGACAACAGCGGTGGTGGCGCGACAGAGGAGATGGCGGTGGCAAGGGACTCACCTCCGTGCGGCGCGGCGACTTCGACGAAGGGGGACGAACCTTTCTGCGGGAGGGCGGCAGGGGAACGGGAGGGTTTCGATTGTGGATGCCGAGCCCAATCCGGTGCATGGATGTGGCGAGCTGGAGAGAGAAGATGCTGACCACTGAATTTGGGGATGGCGGATGGCGAGCCAGCTAGAGCACCTTTTTTGCCCCAAATCGGCAAATATGCCGATGCCGAGTTGGATAGGGCCTTGGTTGGAGATGCTCTTATCACCGAACTTTGAAACCATTGATTTTGTCACACTACAAAAACATCAGTTGTTCACCTTTTGACAATTCAGCCTGACCTCCCCTTGCCCTCCGATGAGAACGTTCACGTTGCCTAGCTTCACCATAGACGTCACGACGTGCTTCCGAAACTTCCTCGGCTACACTTTGAACATCGCCATGATTCGGCTCGCCATGCCAGCGGACGCCAGCTCCTGGTCCATCTACAGGATGGCCTTCCTAGCGAGCACGCTGGGGTAGAAGGAGTTGTTGAGGCTGAAGGGCCCCCGTGTTGCAAGGAGGTTCATGGGAACGATCGCGTCGTGACACTCGTTCTGCGGCATCACCGCATGTGGCAGGCACCTTCACTGGAGCGCGGCTCGCATGCTGGCGTCCATGGTCTGGCCTGAGGCATTGGTGCTCTTGTAGTCGTAGAGCCTGTCCATGATGAACCCACAGTGGCAGAACCCCATGTTATGTGAACCTGTTTCGATTTACACAAGTACAAAATGTCATCGCATTTGGTCCAATGCCGTATTTACTAAGGACATGGCACAATTTGCGGTATATAAAATATGGTCATTAATCTTCTCGAGCATATAAACAAAAGACTATCATTAATTATAATGAACCTCCAAAATGCAACTTTTCATGCATGTAAGTAAAGGAGTGCACCTAACAAGGTGGTCAGATCAACCACGTCGAGGCTAATGTTTCGGAAGGCCGACAAAGCATCGGCGAATGACGCTGACGGGCTGGGCAGATGAACCTCGGCCGCACTCGACACGGTCCTGTCACGCCTCCTGATCGGCAGGTGGTACCGAACCCTCCCTGCCACGGCCGTGGCATCCCTCGCAGCCAAAGCGATAATGTCAGTGCATGACACAACACCGGGGCACGCCTTCTCGAGGGCCGCCCTGCTGTCGTCGACCACATCGAGCATCCTCAATGTCAGGTTGGGCACGGCCTCCTTCTCCGCCACGTTGCCACCGGTGCTGTCGACGAGTACCGAGCCATCACAGCCCTGGACAAATTAATGAAAGCTCGCTTTGAAAATGAGGAGCTAAATTTTTTGACATGGTTGTGGGATCGATTTTCAACAATGTACCCTGACAAAGCAGTCGTGGAAATGCAAGCGGATGAGCACGGGGAGGATGGAGCGGCCTTGCGCGGCTCTGCGTTGGACTACTCACCGGACGATGGCCTCAGCCCGAGGGCAAGACAGCGCGTAGAAGTGGAGCTACAGAGGCGATGCAGAAGCTGAAGCCTGCACTACGAGTGTCAATAGAAGAAGGTAGTAGTGCAAGGCCATCATGGCGGATCGGTTGAGGCTTGTGGCAAGACCGAGTGCACAAGTACTTTTGATGTGGAAATATTTTTGGGATCGGAAGGCCTATTTTTAGAGATCAGTCAGGTAGATTTGGAAGCACTCAAGGGTACCTGCATAATGGACCTCGGTACCGGCACCTTAGAATGCTAGTGCCAGTTCAGTGTGCAGGAAAAATGGCATTTTTAGCTCTTTGACCAGGCTCAATTTTGAATCTAGCCCCTCTAAACGGCTAACGTCAAATTTGACCCCACGACAGGCCCGACAGCCGCCACGTATGGCCTGTCGCGGAGGTGGACTGCGAAGCCCACCTATCGTGCTCCAAGGCCGCGACAGGCCCATATCGTGGTGTCGGGCCGCAACAACCCGCACCGCGGCTACCAGAAAAAAGAGGAAGAAAAATTCCCGCTCACAGGAATCGAACCCAGGTCACATAGGAAAGAAACAAGAGTACTTACCATTAGACCATAACAATTATGTTGATAGCAAAGGGAAGTTATTATAAATAAACTAATCGTGCAGTCTAGGCGCAATAGCCCAAGCGCACGTGGCCCATAGCCTGTCGCAGCCTGGGAGCGCGATAGGTGGGCTTCGCGGGCCACCTCCGCGACAGGCCATACGTGGCGGCTGTCAGGCCTATCGTGGGGTCAAATTTGATGTTGGCCGTTTAGAAGGACTAGATCCGGAATTGAGCCCGGTCAGAGAGCTAAAAATGCTATTTTTCCTAGTGTGCATGTGGCATGCACATGCCATGCAATTTCCCTTTCAGAGCCCATGCCATAGAAATTTTTATGCAAACCAGGGCCGTACCGAGAAATTGAGTGTCCAGCGTAAAATCTAAATTCAGAGAGAATTACGACAATACAATTTATATTGTCGTTGTCATCAAGATCAAGACAACGGTTGCAATATACAAAGTCAAATGCAAGGAAGATCTGACTGTGAGGAGGAAATCGAGATAGAAGGAATTAATTTCACGTGGAGTAGTTTCTTTATCCATTAATTGTGTCTTGGGGCTAGGAAGGGTAAAGGCAGAGAGAGAGACGTGTGGCATAGGTGGTGGGACAGTGGGAAATTTTTAGGATGAGAAATAAAGAAGTTTTATTCTTTATTTACTCACATATAATCTTATGATTATTAAAACTAAAACAAACTTAGGAGAAAATTGAGGCCCTAATAATTTGGGGCCCGTTTGCAGGTGCTTAGCCTGCACAGGCTTGTGATACAGGCTTATATAAACTGGAGGTAAAACATTCCACGTAGTTTGGCCATGGAAGAGTAATGCAGCCCTGGTCCTCTAACTCATCCGCACCTGTCACTTAAGTCTATAATAATCAAAGATCTGGCTCCCTAATCTCGTCTGCCTTTCTCATGTGCGGTCCAAACCTAGTGAGCTGGCATGTTTTGCCAACGTGACTGCTGCTAACCACAGTCCAGCATGGCCGAGACGATGACAGAGGACGCTTTTTTGCAAAGAAGCCCCTCCAGGTGATTTGGAGTTGGATACTCTGTGAAATACTAGGGGAAGGCGAGGTGATCGACATAGGTTGTGATTAATATCTCAAAAATGTGTCATATTATTCTGAGTTTAATGACGTATTTTTATTATATATTTTTGATGATGAGTAGTACAGTATCCCGTATACAAGGAAGTACCCGTATATGATTTCTTGGATTATCAGAATCAGAGTACATATCCGGTAAGGATCCCCAGGAGATAAGGTAACCTGTCGTAAGGAGGGAGGACACCCCTTAAACTAGGAAGTCAATCCCGACATTTAAGGAAGCCAGAGTCCTACTCGGGCGTAAGTCCGTGTTCGGTACGACTCGGGGAGCCCCCTATAAAAGGATCAGTAATCCTATAGGGGAGGAGAAGTCTTTTAGATCTCACAAGTCTTTCAAGCCTAAAGCCATCCAGAAGCCCCAGTGATTCCCACGAGAAGACCCGCCGCCTCGAAGGAGTCGAGCCCAGCGGAACTAGTCGAATTAGTCTTCGATTAGGTCTAGAGTAGCCACTAACATACACATCCTTTGTAAGACACTTTTTGATCAATATATACGAACAAGACGTAGGGTTGTTATCCCGAGGGAGGCCCGAGCCTTTATAAAAAGGGTGTTTCCTTGCTGTCAGATCTCTTGGCCTTGTGCCCTAGGGGTCCCTACCCAACAACAAGTATCTCTCACGACTACCGTAAGATCGGCGACATACCAATCGTCGACAGATGGCGTCGACCGTGGGGACCTCTCCGGCTCAAGCCGTCAAGGAAGTATCAGAGTTGGCAAGACGAGCAACTAGTCGCGATCATCCCATGATGCCGACTGCACAACCCTCCCCGGTTCAACCCAAGGAGGAGGAAGCAGGTCCGGCGGGGAATCCGATCGCCTCCACGCGCCGTACCAGGTACTCAGATCTAGGCTTCTACGACAACTTCGGCCCTATAGATCCGTATCCGGTAACTGATCGCGTAGATTTTGGAGAATACGTCACTCGCGAGCACTCGGATTGCAAAGTCGATCACTTCAGAACCAAGTGCGCCAGGGCCTTCGGGGGAACGTTGGTGCTGAACGACGATTCCCAGGCAGGAGCGACTAGCCCGATGTCTGGACTGTCACCTGCAACCTCTGATCGACAAAACAATCAAGATCTCACTCACATCTCTCCCGACGAGGAAGACACGAAGGAGTGGAACTACACCTCATCTAATCCAGACCCTCGAGTGGTTCTCGTGATCAATGACGGTCGCGAAGATCTCGATGATCCGGATCAGCATGGGGCTCATAACCTCGAAGCCCGACGGCTACTCCCCCTAGGAACGGGAATATGCCTATCGCAGCAGACAGGATCCCTCAAGCGACAGGGGTATATGTGTTCCGAACTGCTCACAGACTCGCTGAGGTGCACAATCTGCTATCACGACCACCGGCGGCAGATTTGATGACACCCGATGGAGTACAGTGGCTACAACGGCTGAGGGCTGAACTACAGCAGGCCCAAGCCTAAGCTGAGTCTTCTCGACTCCAATCGGTGACAAACAGCTCCAACCGAAGGAACACCCCTCTCCGACAAGAGGAATCAAACAGAGAAGGACGACATCCCAAGACCAGGTCTCGCAGAAAAGCATCAATTCTCAAGTGGGGAAGCAGACTCCGACGCCGCCGCACACACCCCCGCGTCAGCAAGACCTCCACCGCAACTACGAGCAGCGACGACCTCGGAAAACACCCCCTCCAAGTCGAAGAGCAGGTTCTACGACTAGTTCGGAACCGGGGCAAAAAGGGCTTTCTCCTCAGCAGGACAACGGCTCCACAGGAGAAGTCGCCCGATCCAGGTTGCTTGAGTTAGTCGTAAAGAAATAGTCGAGTCCCCTTAGAGAGTTCCTCGTGCAAACACCTTCGATAAGATCGTACAGTCATCACCTCTTTGAAAGCCAGTCCGTCTCAGGTTGCGCCAGCTCCAGCCTCAAGTCATCAAGCTACGAACAAGCCGGTGATAAGACGCTCCGGGCGCCACCGCCCAGCATGCGCACTCGACAAGCTTTTTCAGCGGGTCACGACAAGAGTATGAGAGTCTCTGGAGCAACCAACGACAAACTCAAGAGGAGGGGACAATGTTTTATTTCTAGTTTTCCTAAGCAGTTTTTCTTACAGTAGCTTGCAAATGATACTTAGTCAATTCAAAGTTTTTTAAATATCAAGTTCCTAGTTTGATATTTATTTTTTCAGACTGCCTATTTGAGAAACTTCTCGAATAAGACAGTCGGGGGCTGGATAAGTATGTGGCAAAACTAGCGTACACATGCGCGTACCAACGATTCAACCTGCACAAGGGGAAAGGGTTTCGCGCTGCAACCGTCAGGGATGCGAGGAAGACCCCTTAACGTGTTTGCAGGTGACAGGAGAAGCCACTGAGCCTCCCACCTGACCAGACCTAAGGCCTGGTCGACTAAGCTCCCCGGTTCCGTAGTAACGTTTCCTAATCACGAGTAAAGGAAGAAGAGAAGGTGCGAATATGACTAGGCCAACATAACCCGCTTGCTTATTCGCATCCCTGACTACTTTGAATAGAAGGCATCATGGATAGATTGCAATATTGTCACCAACAGGGCAAACGTAGAACTTACTAACTAGTGTCCAATATCCCTGCGACAAGAGAACGTGAGTTGCTGCTATGGCCATGATAGACTGTACGAAAACCCCTTATCGCATTTACTGATGACGAGGAGCCAATGAGACCTCCATCCGACTAAACCTAAGGCCTGGTCGATTGCAGTCAGTGGCATACGGCACAACTCGTAAGCTTAAGTCAAGGAAAGTGGACGCAAAGTTTGACTAAGTCTACGAGAACCCTCGCGTCCGACAAACATTCACAGAGCAGTAGAGTTTAGGTTTTCAGAAAACAAAAACACACTGATTAAAGCACAGTTACTAATCACAGTGTATTACAAAGTTATTTAGGCAGACTAGGTGCCTGGACACAGTCCGCAAAAGCATCAGCCACACCCTGTACAGCATCAAGGAGCTCCTCTTCCTTGCAACGGGATAACCCGAGAAAGGGCGCGCCGTCAAAGCAACAAGGTTAGTACTGAGTACATTGATATTTGGTTACTGACTCCTTGGATTACCTATAATAGGGAGCAAGCGTCGTCGTCCTCAGGCACCGACGGCTCGGGCATTGGGGGTTTGGCCTTCTCGACCGGGGGCTACGCCTGGCCCGCCGTGGAAGTCTCCTTACCC
This sequence comes from Stipa capillata, assembly GCA_019208055.1. NCBI lineage: Eukaryota > Viridiplantae > Streptophyta > Magnoliopsida > Poales > Poaceae > Stipa > Stipa capillata. Next base: position 62,406 of record JAGXJF010004349.1, read on the forward strand.
ACAGCAGCCCTGGTAGTAGCTCCAGTCAGAAGGATGGACAACCTAGTCAGAGAAGGAGGTGTATCAGCATCCTCAAGGAAAAGAGATCGAACAATAGCGTAGAAAAAGGAAAGATTCTTCATCACCATGCGAAAATTCCGCCATGACGATTCGGTTTCCCAGAAATCTATCAGGCGAACGCGTGTCCTTGATTGATGGATCAGATTAAATCAAAGATGCTTCTCGGGCAAGCTAGCCCAGAAAATGCCTTGGAGGTATATCCCGACAAGGATATCGCGACTACCCGGTAGAGATACTACATACTCGGGAATGTTGTCGACCAAGCACTCGATTTCGCCTGCTCGGAGTTCTTCCCGAGAAGGGCAGATTTTCTATAGAACAGTCATGATCTCACTTCACGTACTGATGGGGGGCTTGATGATGAGTAGTACAGTATCCCGTATATGAGGAAGTACCCGTATACGATTCCCTGGATTATCAGAATCAGAGCACATATTCAGTAAGGATCCCCAGGAGATAAGGTAACCTCTCGTAAGGAGGGAGGACACCCTTAAACTAGGAAGTCAATCCTGATGTTTAAGGAAGCCAGAGTCCTACTCGGGCGTAAGTCCGTGTCCGGTGCAAGTCGGGGAGCCCCCTATAAAAGGATCAGCAATCCTACAGGGGAGGAGAAGTCTTTTAGATCTCACAAGTTTTTCAAGCCTGAAGCCATCCAGAAACCCCAGCGATTCCCACGAGAAGACCCGCCACCTCGAAGGAGTCGAGCCCAGCAGAACTAGTTGAATTAGTCTCCGATTAGGTCTAGAGTAGCCACTAACATACACATCCTTTGTAAGACACTCTTTGATCAATATATACGAACAGGACGTAGGGTTGTTATCCCGAGGGAGGCCCGAACTTTTATAAAAAGGGGCATTTCCTTGCTGTCAGATCTCTTGGCCTTGTGCCCTAGGAGTCCCTACCCAACAACAAGTATCTCTCACGACTACCATAAGATCGGCGGTTTACCAATCATCGACAAGTTTAATTATTTTCTAGATTGTTAAATACATTGTCAGGCTGTCTATTTATCCCATTATTTTGTATACATAGGAAAAACACTACAAAATTAGAAAATTGAGCATATCAGGAATGTTCCGGAGGGAGAGACTTCATGCGAAAGGAGACAGCTGGGGGACAAAATCCTAGGCAGGGCTGCCTAAGGGGTTGGCCCCACCTGCCACCTCCCTCTACTGCCTGGGCCCATCAGGGATCGGCCATCACCACCGTATCAGCCCCCAAAGGAGCCCCTGTGGCGTTTGGTCTTCATATACAAAATTCTTCACGATGAAATAGAGGGAGAGGCTTTTAGGACAGAATGGGGAGATGTTGCTGGCAATCACAGTTTTCATCTCCACCATCACCACCATCATCTCCACCCATAAATCTTCATCCACAGCAAGCCCTCCATAATTGGACCCTCTTTTTACTTCATCTATTTCATCGGAACCTTCATGATTGGTTTGTTCATTGGTATTTTCGATAATAGAATCAATCTATCCTATGATTTTGAGGAATTGCATGATGTGTGAGTAGTCTATCGAGTCTATTGTAGTAATTATGTAGCGTTCTCATGATTATTATGATGGCTACCATCTTCGATGCCATCAAATTTTATTATGATTACCATCCATCTTCAGTGCAATCAATTATTTGCTTGGGATTAATATTATGCATGCTATGTTTTTACGTTATTTAATTGTCTATTGTGAATTAGCCATGCATGACACTTAGCATTGCACTTGTTGGTACACCGCATGGTGGACTAGAGCAGCCAATAGTGTGGTCCTCTCTCATCTTTGCTAACGAATTTATTAGTATTGTTCTGACTCATGTCTTAATGTACACCTCAAATTGGTGCTTGGACAAAGGTAGATTCATCTCTACTAGTTACTAATAATATTAGCCTCTAATTTAATTCTTGTCAATTCATAGTTGATACTTTTATGTTGCATAATCCATATTAGTTGCTTGAGAATTGCTACTAGTGGACCTACATACCCGATGCCTCAATTTTATCTATTAAAACATTTTTTCTAGCACTTTTAGTATTTGGTTTTTTTCAATTTTTGTTTATTCCGAAAATAGTTTTAGTCTCCTAGCTTAAGTAATTGGTACTTTTAATTATCTCCTAGAGGTCCATGGCTATTTGAGGAACCTTAACTGTTGTTTTCTAATACTTTAATTACAATATTAGATTTGGGACCAACTGAGATTAAACTCCATCTCCCTGTGGGTCTGACTCTTATTGAAAAAACTATAATTGATCATGTGTACTTGCAGGCTGCGGCGACCCACATATTACCCCTCCGATATGCTAGTCTTTGACATGTCGTAGACGAAGTGCTTTCTCATCCGCAACACATCACATAGAGTAGCACGACAGAAGAATTGCAGCGGTCTATTTATTACAATACTTAATTTACAAACTCAAAGAACAAGATACAATTATACAAACTTCTTCCCGAAGTACGGGGAATTAAAAACCGTTCCAATCAGTTAAAGCAAAATTCTTATCTACAACTCTTTTCCCTCACTTCTTATATTTCTATGCTGCACTATTTTCATCACGGTAGTCGAAATAGTAGACGACTCCTTCCTCCTTTGTGATACGGGGTGGCCCGATCTTCTTGGCGAGGAACCGTGGATAAATGGTATGAATAGATGATCTCGCTAGCTGAACACTCACGCCAATGCACGAACCCTCAACTCTTCGGAAAACGCCCAAACACACCGGTAGATGATCGTCGCGAGACCACAAGCAATGATCGCCAAGTCCCCAATTCCCAACGGAACGATGGCGTGACCTTGAATTGCAGAACAAACACGATCGCCTAATTCTCTCTCAGCAATTCTCGCATGAACGCTGGTTTGAAAGAACAAGCAATAGCTATGTTTCAATTCTTATGCATAAAGTGGTCTGAGGCTAAAAAGCCATGAGTACAGCAGTATATATAGACTCTAGGACGTCCACCCTAGTGTTAGGGTCGAAATCCAACCTAACTCTAACTTCCCTAATTTATAGGACTCTATTTGGAAAAGAATAGATACAACCTCTGACTTGTTTTGATGATTATGGACAGACCAAAAAGAATCTGTGGATGGGCATATACCTGTTGGAAAGTAATCGGAGTTAGCTTTCCAACAAGTACTTATTTGCCTAATTTGGAGTTCGTATGAGAAAACCACAGCCATTTTAATTTCGGACCTCTTGGCTGTCCGAACCGAATCCGAACGGAGCCCAACCCTTTCCATCTTCTATTTCCTTGCCCTTTTCGCCCCAAATCCATGTGGAGTCATCTAAGAAAGTTATTGGAAACTTTTGGATGGTCATGTAGGAGTTGGATCCCACCAATACCTGACGCACAAGTCCCAAACTCTTCAAGTATAGCGTTTCATTTCCGTTGTTCGAACTAGCTTGTGCAGCCTTCACTTTTAAGGTCATAACTTTCTCTAGAGAGCTCCAAATCATACACTGTTTGATTCGTTGGAAAGTAGACTTGATCTCCTGTTGTCCTTTCTTCTCAAGTGGCATATTTTCTACCCTCACCTCCCGCTGGAACTCCACACGTTCTTGAATCAGCAAACACTTGTGAACCGCATCAACGTCTCCTTCTAACTCTTGAGCTGAATACCTGAGTATCATTAAACAATTGGATTTAGGTAGTATAAAGCTCTCATCAATAATATTAGCATGTGCATTAAGGAGTAAATTCACCTGCTCATTAAGTAGCTTTGCTTTAGCACTGGTTATTGGAACTTGTGGCAGCTCTATGTGTATCTCCTCATTGGCATCATCATCAGCGGCGGATGAAGATGAATATGAGCTATGGATGCACGCATCACTTTGTCGTTGTCTGCTCCTCGGAGACTTCATCTTCGATCTCAACGTAGACTATGTCTTGATCCATCGTCAGTTCACAGTCTATCAAAAGAATTAGAATAGATGGATGAGTACAAAAGGTACTCAACAAGTCCAGGAATAACAAAGATGTGTTTAATGCACTATCTACTGAGAACAGCGGTGCTCTCCAAAAGAATGCATTTTGTAAGGTAAGAGAGTCAAGTATTAATTTAAGAGACTATGATCTCATGTCTCACAAGCTGCTAGGATCCCCGACGGATCCCCTTCTTGCCGGGGTCGCAATTCTAACCAAGAATATGGAGTGACACTACCACACTTTATTACACTCTGCAGAGGTGCGCAACTATACCCACAAACGAACTTGGTTATGTGTCTAAGTTTGCAGGGCTCATTCACACTCCTACAATCACAGAGCCATTTCACCACCCGCTCAATCATACCTCGCGTCGTAGTCCCGCACAACAGGCCAGGCACTACCGATCTCACGTTGATACTACAAATCCAACGCGTTGTGGTTAGCCAACGGCTAACACCACCTTCCCAACAGTTGATACTACAGATCCAACTATTGAGGTCTTTCTTCCCCGGGGGAGTATGAGCTAGAACAAAAGTACTTTGGCTCAGCCCCGCCCATACAGGGTATGTGGTATGCGCGATCACTACGGCCCTTGAACACAATCGATCATTGGTTACCTTAACCTTATATGAAACAAACCCATGTGATGAAACCTGCTTTTCCATGTGCCATCGGCACCTTTCCAAGGTTTCATCACCCACCATGATCACGCCCAAAAAGCAGCGATCAAAGAGTCACAAACGATTCATCTTTAGAAAATAGGTTTTCCTTTTATGCATGTTATAGACAAGAAGGAAAGTTTTGTAAATCGTTCTCAACAGATATGAACAAGAAACTGGACTTGCCTAGTAACAGATCTGAAATGGAGTTCGACTGGTTGATTTGTTGAACTCTAGCTTCCGGCAAAGAAAACCGCTAAAGTTCGATAAGGACTTGTTCTAGAAAATTGCAAGTATGAATGCAAATGACATAATAATGTATGCATGAGGGAATGTCCATGTATTAAAATACTCTAAGGAACCTAGACATGAATCTTATAAATGCTCTTTTGAAGATTTAGAACTTCTTAAAAGGGTACCTAAGCTTCAGTGATTTTTAAAGCTTATGTTAATTTCTCACATAACAACGTTAATCAATTTAACTCGTGATTTACTTTACTTAGAGTATTACTCGATTCAGTTAACTGACCTAAGAATTTAGTTTAAGGTTCAATTAAAAATTTATAACCTTTATTGAGGAAGATAATTTAACCTCAAAGGTGAATTTTACTTGCAACCACTATTTTCTTTTTTTTCTTTTTAAAGAGAAGAAAATTCGTATTGTTGTTTCGTGTATACGTATATTTTTATTTTTATTTTAGCCCTTATATTCTTCTCTTACTTTACCCTTTTTAAAGAAAAATAAAAACAAATATTTTCTTGGGCTGATTTGCTAAACAACAAAAACAAAAATAAAAACAAAACGGGCCTCTCTTCTCACCTCAGCCTATTTGGCCCATTTGCCTTACCCCTATACTACTCTAACCCGCAACCTATTTCCCTCAGCTTTCTCTCTCATCTCCTCACCCGCATGCCGCCGGTGCCTCCTTTTTCTCTCTCTTGCGCTGCCGCTGCCTCTCGGTCCGGTGCCGCAGCCGGTTTCTCCCCTCGGCGCCGTCTCGGCTCCCAACGCTGCCCTACCTTGGGTGCCATCTTCGGGTCAGCTTGGGAGGCCACCACCTTGGCCCTCCGGCTCAAGTCCTCCCGAGCGTGCCTCACCGCTCAGTTCTTCGCCGCCGCCATGGTCACCCTAGCCTAGGTCCTCGGCGCCGCCCCCTTGGTCTCGGTCCGACGTCGCTAAGGCACGCCGAGGTCGCCTACTGCCATCACCTCTATCTCTCCCTTCGATGCCGCCCGGGATGGCCGTGGTCGGCGTCGTAGCCCGGTAACCCCGGTGCTCCGCTGGCCCGCTTCCCGCTAGTGGCGCCATGGGTTGCCATGCCTTCAGCCACCTCCTTCCAAGGTAAGTATCCCTCTACTCTTTTCTTCCCATACCCAGGTTCAATGAAGGTCTCCTCTATAGGTAAAAACTTCCCTAATCTTCTCTTTCTCCTAACTTCCTCCGTTCTAGCCTTGACTCCCGTTGCTTCAGTTATGGCCGTGCGGCTAATTTGGGCTTAACGGCAATTTGTCGATTTTTGATCTTAGCTAATTGAGGAATGGTTGTGTTACCGATTACATATGCTCGATTGATGTGTGTTCATAGCCACTAAGACTTAATTTAACCTACCTAAACATCTTTTAGATGCTTTAGTATTTGTCTCCCCTTTACGTTTACAAGATCTCGGCTAAGGCATGTTTCATCTCGTTGATTTAATTCATCTTGTACACTGAAGTACTATGGTTTGGTTACGTCGATTTCGATGGCCTGAGCACGATGTATATACATGTCTCTGTGGAATTCTTTAGACGGCATGAAATGGTTAATTATTTGTTCTAAGGATGAACTGATAGAATAGATATTATAGTTGGTCTAGTTCATTTCCTATGATGATCTTTATCTGAGATAAAGGTAGTTTCAGATAAGAACAGATATTATCTTGATCTCTGCCATTTAATAATGATGATCATTGTAAAGGTTTATGAAATAGCACAGTTTAATAGGATCAGATACTACAATTGATCTCAGCAGGCTGATGATGATGCTAAGCATCTGAAGCAATTTATTAAAATCTGATAAGAACAGATCATACTACACTATGCTGCCTAAAACCCTGTGATGAGGCAAATCTGAGGGTCCTATTCATTGCAACTTCCCTTATATGTATGTGGAGGTTGTGATGATGTCGGATGAGAAGTTTACCTTGCTTGTTGGTGACCTGCTCTTCCTAAAGCTTGCTAGTGGCTTGCTCTTCTCTTCTATGCTCCTTGGTCCTTGCTTCCTAATCTTGGTGACCTTCTTCCCTCAATGCGCCTTGCTACTTTTAATGTTCTTGAAGTTCTGGTCTCCTAGAGCTTGCCTGTTCCTTCTGGCGAGCTAGTGATCTCCTCTTGCCTTAACTCTTGCTCCTTAGCTTGGTGGCCTGCTTCCTCTTTTGCTCTCTATTTTCTGAGAGAATGGTGGTCTTTGTGGTGACTGCTAATATTGTGATATTAGCTCTCGATGGATTTGTGGCAATGGTGGTGACTGCTATTGTGTATGACTCTGCTCGGTTGCCTTTGTACTACTTCTACTGAGCCTTCTCTAAGGTTCCTTGGGTGATTAACCTTGGCCACCTCATGCTGCCTCTGCTTTAGTGGTGTCACTACGGGATGCCTACTACTATTGGGTTGCCTTCCTATCTAAGGAACTTGATCTCGGTCAATTGTTGTTGGCTGATGGATAATTCGGATGATTGTGCTGCCTTATCCAACATTTCCTTTTTTTCTAAACAATTTTCTTTCCAACAAAAGAAAAAATCATTGGAGACACAGTAGTTGAGGAGAAATAAAAATATTTTATTATCCTCACCCCTTTTCTCTCTATTACAAGTAAGAATATTTAGATTTGTTCAATGAGGTTCTTAGCCACATGGCCCTTGGACATTTTTGAAAAATAAAATGTTTTCTAAATTCATTTTCGAAACTAAAAACTATTTAGGTCCATATCGGCACTATTTTGCCCCCGCATTTAAAACCTGCGGATGTTGGCGGTGAAAGGATCGTAGGTGCCGACTAGAGGGGGTGAATAGGAGGCTAACCAATTTTAAACAAATTCTTCTCTTTATCAAAATTAAGGCTTAACAGGTTGAAGGGTTGAGCTAGCTGTGTGACAGGTCAACTACTCAGGCAGTATTTGATATGTAAATTAACACACAGCTGTCACACAGGTGGCTAACACAGGTAAACAGAAAGCCCTAAACAGATGAATAAGACAGATGGCTGTGTAACAGATAACTGGCACAGATATGAGATAAGCAATACAGCAACTGTGACATAGCTAGATTAACACAGGCAATGAGAAAGAATTGCAGATAGATTGAATATGACAGTGAATCACATAGGCATGCAAATCAGATGAGCAAGTAAGTACTGAATGTAAAGTACTCAGAGAGACAAGGGATTTTTACCAAAGTTCCCACTCTTTTCAGAGATGGTACATCTCCGTTGGAGAGGCTACTTCGAAGAGATCGCCAGCACTAAATCGTGCTTGTTCTCCGAGTACCTGAGTTTTCAGGTCTCTTTCTCTTTCTTGTGGAAGTCCTTTCGCTTTGCAGCAGGTAGACCTCAAATTACCTTCACAAACTACTGCACCAGCCCACACAAGCTTGGGTGGTCACAGCAACTCCTACACTCGTCTAGGAGTAGAAACTCCAAGAAAGAATCTGCAACAACAACTCTTGGAGGAACCAGTGCTCACTGCTCAAAGCTCTAATTCTCTCTTGAACTAAGACTTAAGAAGATTTGCTTCTGTTCAGGAGAAAAGAGGTTTGCAACGGTCAAAATGGATTGCAGAGATTTGGCAAAGGTTGAGGTCTGAGACCTCCCCTGGTCCTCTATATATAGAGTCCACAGGCACCTGACCGTTACACTCATGCCATGTAAGATTAAGTGGGTTACCGGTGACATGCCTCGGTGACACAGCTAATCACAACGCACAATGGTAACCGGCTCAAGCAGACCGACACATGTGTCACCGGAGGCTGACACAGGTGAAACCCTAACTAACGTAGCCTCACTACTCAGCCCGGACTTGGCACACTACATGCCCTTAGCGCACACACTAAATCTGATACCTACTTAGGAGAGAACCTTCAACAGTCTTCTGACTTGGCAGACAGACTATTACAGTGCAGTTCCCTTAGCATTTACAAGCTCTCCCCTGGCACAGAGATGTACCTAAGTCATAGAGCGGTAGTTCACCTATGACACAGCTGTGCCACACAGGTAACTTTGGCTCTAGGGTTTTAGGAAACTAGCACAGCAGTGTGCTAGCACAACCTAGTTTCACACTTGTGCAAAACTGTTGTTACAGGGCCACTGACCTCAAAGTATCAGTGCCACTGTCCAACACTCTGAGCATTGAGCAAAAGGAACTTCCAATAATCATTGCTACTTCATCCCTCTTGATAGTACAGGTGTTTTCTAAGGACTCAAGAAAACTAGTAAACCAGCTTCCACCAACTGTAGTCACGACCCTTGACGCATCAAGCCACCATCACCTTGCTTGCAACTCCTTACACAACACCAGTTTCTTCACAGCTGTGGCACAGCTACCTAGTGTAGCTATCTCCTTGTCCTGAAAACCACCTTTGTACTTTTGGGGGTGGTCATCCTTTCCTGGATGAATCCTCTTCCTGGAACCTACTCATCCTGCTTACACTCATTGTAAACATTAGATTCCAGTTTGGGTTGCCATTAACCATCAAAACCATTTAGAGGCCTAGATGCTCTTTCAGGCAGAACTATGCCGAGGAAACCACATATATTTCAAAACCTTGTTTTTGAAAATCTTTGCCTCCTACAGCAACGGCGTGATTCCAACGGTCTCGAGTGCACATACTCGACAACCTCGGATGTCGCCAACATTTCCAAAAGCTGTTCCCCCCGATGTTCGGTGCTCCAATTACGGCTCAACACTCGAAGATTAGCTTAAATATTGGTGTATAGGTAGAATTATCACATGTAATTTTATTGCTTCTTCTTTATTTCCTTTTTGTAATAATGTTGTAATAAGACATTGTGTTATCTTTTCAATTAATAAAGTTTCCATTTAAACAATGTTGTATATCTTGTAACGACATTCTTTATTACTTAAAGTTCCAATTCTAATGTATATACATGTGCATGATATACCTACGATGAATGCCATGCATGAGATGAGTGCACAATACAATCTTTCCCCCCTCTCGTACTCTAGTCGGCAACGCGACTCGATAGAACTCACTCAACTTGGCAAAGTGAGTTGACCTACCCCCGCCTCGCCTCTTCCGACTAGACCTAAAAATAGGGTTCTCACAAAGGCGATCAAGCACTTTTTCTAGCATCGTTGACGGGGAGCCAACATTGCTTTTACTCTAAATTTGATTTCACCACTCTCTTTAATTATTGTATTTAGTCTTTCTTAGTAGTTTAGTTGCTTGCTTAATTCTTCTTAGTAAAAACAACAAAAAAAGATAAGTTGCTACTTTCTTAGGTTAATCTTGCTAAAATCAACATACTAAGTTGGGTGAATTTGCTAGTGACCCTAATGATGAATTTATTAGAGGACCAATCTCTACTCCTAAAATTAATGTGGAAAATTTTGATATTAAACCTTCTTTGTTGAACTTGGTTATTAATAATCAATTTAGTGATGCTCCCATGGATGATGCTTCCTAAGTTCAATGAAATTTGTAATAAAAAAATTAAGGGGTTTAATTTGGACACTGTTAAGTTGACTTTGTTTCCACTCTCAGTTAGAGGAAAAGCAAAAGAATGGCTTATGTCTTTACCTTCGGGTATTATCGCTTCTCGGGAAAGAGCTAAATGTGCTTTTATTGGTAAATACTATCCTTCTACTAGGATAGTGAAAATGAGAATTTATATTGTTACTTTCAAACAAGGTAATGATGAACCTTTACTCATTTCTTGAGAACGTTTGAAAGCTTGTTGATTGGATAGTTTTACATACTTTCTATCATGGACTAAAATTTGTGTCTAGCAGTTCTCTTGATGCCGCCACAAATGGTGCCTTCATGAACAAGACTACAACACAAGCTAAGGAATTGTTTAACCAAATGTCTAAGAACCATTCTTAATGGCATAATGAGCGTGCTCTCAGTACTTCGACAAGAAAGATAAACATGGTTGAGGAAGAAAATGATATCCTTGCTAAGATGGATAAAATTGTTGCTATGCTTGCTACTCTGAATGATGCTTCTAAAGTTGATTATATTCCTATTAGTGCCTTTCTTGAGGAAAGTAAATATGTCAATTTTGTTACTAGAACCAATTTTAATTCTAATGGTTGATGAAATAATTATGGTGGACAAAATTTTAGAACTTACAATAATAATTATGGTAACAAAAATAATGATGGTAAGAATTATGGTTCTCATAATACTAATTGTCATGATGTTGAAATTTTGCTTAACCAATTTATTGCTACTCAAAGAGACAAAAATAAATATTTTAATAAAAGGATGGGTGAACATACCACTTGCTTGAATGTGTTGACTCAAAAGTTTATTTTATTTACTAATGCTGTTCAAATTTTGGAGAGTAGAACTAAAAATATAGAGGCTTCTATGTTGAAATAGTGGATAGTCAACAAGTTCTTATTGACATGTTTTCGGGAAAGCCTGATCCTAATCCTAAGAAAAGTGTTAAGATGGTTTGTCTTGTTGAAATTGATGATGGTGCTCCCGTTATTGCTATCAATAATATTGTGGCTTAAGATGATCCTACGATTGATGCTCCTAATGATGTTAACAATGCTCCTCCATGCCTATGAATGAATCCTCATGTGATGCTATGAATGATAAAAACTAGTGACCTTTTCTATTGATGAGCTAATTAAATAATACATTTTAGCTCTTCTCATGCTACTAATAAAGATCCTATACATGAGGAATTCCTTACTAAGGTTGCTCTAAAGTTAAATGATATTTATGAGCCCATTATTAATGTTAAAATTAGTAGTCATTTCGTTAATGCTTTATGCGATCTTGGTGCTAGTGTCTCTACCATGCCTAAGTATATTTTTGATAAATTAAAATTGTAAGATTATTCCTTGCAATTAGCTGATTCTTCCATCAAAAGAGTGGTTCATATGATTGAAATATTATTATAGATATTAAAGATTGTCCTATTCCTATTGATGTAATTGTGCTTGATGTTGTTGAAGATAATATCACTCCTATTTTAGGAGTGCTTTTCATAAGGATCATAGGTGCCTTGAAGGTTCACTGGTGGATTAAATTGTGAAATTCAGACTATTTTAGATTATAAGGAGTATAATTCTATTATTTGATTATTTCATCTTGCTTGCAGAGCTAAACGTGAAGTGCAGGATCAATAGTCGAGGACAAGAATTAATTTTTCTGCAGGTTGTACCTCTTTTGTGGATGTCTTGCACAACCGCTATCCTGTCCTCACATACCATTGCCCTAGCCTCCTCCATTAACAAGACAAGTCCCTCTACCATAGTTTCGGCAAAGATTGCACCTCCAACTTCAAAAATTACACTAGCTTCCCAAGGAACGAGTTCATCTTCTTCCATTACATCAATGGGGAGAACGTGGGATACATGATGTCACTGCTGCAAGGGCTATGCTCACATGCAACGCGAGTGTCCAACACAGCGTGTGATGATCATTCGTGGAGATGGGGAATATGATTTCGCTAGTGACTTTGATGAAGACACCTATGCTTTAATTGATGCCCCGAACTCTGATCAAGACATGGAGTTAATGTGAGTAGATGATGTCGACAAGTATATGAGCTTAATTTCATAACGGGTGCTTAGTTTGCTAATGAGTCATGCCAAGCAAAATCAGCAGCATAATTTGTTCCATACAAAAGGGGTTGTTAAAGAGTGTGTTGTTCGAGTCACCATCTACGGGGGAAGTTGCAATAATTTAGTAAGCATGGATATGGTGGAAAAGCTCGCCATCACCACCAGGTCACACACCAATCATTACTATATTCAATGGTTCAACAATAGCAGCAAGTTTAAGGTAAGATGAACGGTGAGAGTACATTTCTCTATTGGCACTTATGCTGATGATTTTTGTACATTAAGTTGACGATTTTTGTACATTGTGTGATACAAGTGGTTTATCTAATCTTTTGGATTCACAAAGTAACACTATATGTGTTATTAATTCTGAAATTCATATTTGGGATGTGCTATGTGACATGGCCGATAAGTTATTATCTACTCTTGACAGTCCACAATATGACACACATGATATGATTGCTGATTTAGAATATAATGATATACAAATTTTTGTTCCTTTTGATATGACCTCCAATATAAGTGTTGGTATTGTGCAAAATAGCTGGCTGCTTAGTTATTTCTTTCATAATGTTGTTGCTAGGATGTTGCAAATGAAAATTTATGCACCTATGGTGAGGTGAGATGGTTTAAGGAAGAATGTTACTACTCTTATTATATTATTCCATGCTTCACTTATAATGGTGACATTGGTTGTCATACTAGCTATTTGAGCATTTTTCACTTACCTACTTTGATGATATATTGCTTTCCATTGGGTAATAATTTGTGTTTTTTCCTATGTGCCAACGACGCTTGATCCACTTCAAAGAGGACATATTTCGTATGATGTATATGTCTATGGGGTGCACACGTTATTTTCACGTTATCCCAAGTCAAGGATGGCTTTGTTTTCAAGGAAGGGGGGACGAGACGGACATGACCTTCATTGACACAACCATGACTACCACTACTTTCACCACTCCATTTGCTGACTAGGTCCATATCAAGATGATCAAGAGAGGGATGAAGATCAGGAAGAGAAGATTTCAAGTGATGACTTCAAGACCTTGAAGCCCCCATGATTACTTCAAGATGAAGATCAAAGAAGCCTATTTGAAGACCAATGGAAGCTTCGGTCAATATAGAAGAAAGAATACTAGTGTTAGAGTCATCAGAAGTCATTCGGTCACCCAGACAGTATTGGCCTGTATAGCCAGTCTAACCAACCGAGCCAACTTAGGTCGGTTCGAGTAGGTTTTGGCCCAAGGGTGTTTTCCACCTATAAATAACCCATGGCCGCCTTTGTTTTCAGAGGGTTTTGTTTAGTTAGAGTTTGCTACATTGCAACTTCACATTCTTCTACTATGTCCAACGAACAGTTGTTAAGACCGCATCAGAACCCCCAATTTTTCTCTAATTCTTCATCTATATTCGCAATATTCAGATTGCTATTATCATAATTTTTGCTTTTTTTTTATTGCTCATAGGGATTAGAACCTCATGTTCAAGTTGGCCGTGCTTCTGGCATCATCAATAACATACCGGAGTTGGTTTAGCAATTGCTAAGGTGCATTGTCGTCATACGGTGTAGTCGAATCTTTAAAGTCGTCTCCACAAATCAACAGTTATCGTTCTCATTGAAAGATCAGGACACGCAAAGTTCTATCAAAGAGCTTCACTTATTTACTCATATGCTTCACTTAGTTGCTCGTGATCTTCACTTACATCTTTTGAGCTTCATTTATTTTTTCATGCACTTCACTAATATCATTTTTGGTAGCGTTCACTTTGTTCATGCACTTCACTTATATCATTCGAGAGCACTGACTTTGCTCTTGTACTTCACTTATATAATTAGAGAGAATCTCTTTTATGTGATACAACTTTCACTTGTGTATTCATATGGCAATCTCTACTCCTCTTGCATTGTCGATAACTATAACATCACTCGAGCCCGAGGATCCTTTGTTTTTGCAAGAGACTTTCTGTTCCTTTGATTCAGTCCTTCCTACCTACCTCATTATTTCCTAAGTGACCTAAATGATGAGATATCATATATCATGTACTTTTTGTTGACATGATAAGAAGCGGTGCTCTTAATAAATCATACTTATTCTTTTAAAAAGCAACAAACACTAGTGATCTTTACACTTCGGTATATAAGAGTTTGCACTTATGACTTGCCTCTAGTAAGTAAGGGCCGAAAGTTTTATTGTGATATTGTTTTGCTCTCTAATATACTCGAAACATCCTATTTCCCTCTAGGCATGACTAGGAAGTAAACTAATGAGAAATAATTTTCTATTTTGAATTGTGATCTCAATATTTGAGTTTCAGAGACACCCTAGAAATTAATGATTTGTAATGATTATTTTTGGACAAATTTCTATAGGGTGCAATATTTCTCTTTCTAAGATTTTCAGGTATTACTTTATTGAAGAAACAAGGTACACCAATTCCGCGTGACTTCTTTTACTCAAAGTCATCACCAAACTTAATTTCCTTACGGATGCCTTACTCAAGGATGAGTAAGAGTTTAAGCTTAGGGGAGCTTGATACATCCAAAAAGAATCATATTATTTTGAGTTTAATGAAGTCTCTTTGTAGTATTTTCATTATATAATTTATTTTTGGTATTATTTAATAACTTTCCAAACCATCGGATCACCCCTTTTATTTTTTTCCATGCAGGAAAAACACCATAAAAATTAGAAAATCTAGCGTACTCAAGAAAGTTCTAGAGGAGGAGTGTGTTGCATGAAAGGACGGAGGTAGTGGAGCCTCCACGGGCCCACGTGGTAGGGGGCTGCGATAGGCTAGGTTGGCCCCACCTGTCGCGTGGAGCCCCTAGGGCTTGACCGCTGACGCCTTCGCATGTAGATTCGTCTTGTCCCCCAGAGTCTTTCTGTAAGGGTTTTTCTACTTTTACAAAAGGCATCAAATTGCGAACAGGGGAGGCACTAGGAAGAACAGAAAAGGGAGACCACCTGCGACATCCACAAATAAGAACAGAAAAGGGAGACCACCTGCGACATCCATAAATTTCTATCTCCACCATCACCACCCATAGATCACCCCTTCAAGCAAGCCTCCAAAAATTAGAATAACCTTGTACTTTATCTTCTTCATCAAGACCTACGGGATTGGTTTGTACCTCGGTATTCTTCTTATGTGTGAGTAGTCCCTTCGAGGCTATGAGGTGTGTAGTAGTAGCTATGTAGCGTTCTCAATATTATTGTGATGGTCATTCATCTTCGATGCTAACAGTGTTATCATGATTATCATCCATTTCTGATGTAATCAATTATTTTCTTGGGATTAATCTATTGCATGTTATGTCTTTAATAGTTTTATTTGATTGTGTGTCTTGAGTTGGCCAAACAAGGCACTTAGTGTTATGATCATTGGTAAGCATGGAGGATGGGGTAGAGCAGCCAACCATGTGCTCCTCTTTCATGTATATTGATGAATTTAATAGTAGTGTTCCGGCTCATGCCTTCATCACACCTTAAATTGATGGTTGGACAAAGGGTACTAATAATATTAGCTTCTCACTTATTTCTTGTAAGTACGTATCTATTTGGGTTTTTTGTGTTGCATAATCGCTATTACTTGCTTGAGAATTGCTACTAGTGAAGCTATATACTTCGTACCTCATATTTAGCTACTGGGGAGTTGCTACTATTGTATCCCTTTATAATCTCCATGATGATACTCGTTTGTTTTCACCCTTTTATCATGTTAGAGTAGTCCACCATATTCATATGTGATGAACAAGGATTGGTCAATTGTGGAGAGTTGTTTTTATGCTATTTTGATATGAGTATGGGTGTCCCGATCTTTCGATGAGAGCAATATAATCGATTTGGTGGAGATGACATTGACGATTCGACTACACCATATGATGATGATGCGCCTTACCAATCACTAAACTCATCCCGGTAGGTTATTGATGAAGTGGGAAGCACGGTCAACCTGAACACGAGGTTCTAATACCTGCAAGTAATTAAAGAAAAAGTAAGAATTATGATAAAGTAATCTGAAATTGCAAGTATGGATGGAGAACTAAATAAATTGGGGTTTCCAAAAGTGATCTTGATCTGGTCGTTAGACACAAACGAAGATACACGAAGTTGCAATGTAGCAAACTCTTCGCTAAACAAAACCCAAAACTAAAAGAGCATCCTAGGGGTATATAAAGAGGGTGGCGGCCAGGGGGTGGGCGCATGCCCCTAGGTCGTACAAGGCTCATGGGCCCAAGTGGAGGTGGTGTAGCACATTTGGGCTCTATTTCAGAAGCAATTACAGCATGCTTGTTAGGAATTTTAAGATGGCGCTAGATGAGTTGGAAAGAGCACGAGATAAGCTTTCCATGGAGTCCAAGATCACCTAAATCAAAGTCCGTATGCCCGAGATATAGATGTTTGAAGTTAGAGCTGTCTTAGCAATCCGAATCAGAGTTCGAAACTTTTGGGACTTGATCTCTAGCTCTTCTTGGACCAAAGGTGGCATGGAAAACTTTCTTATACAGCACTAAGTCATGTGGTACATGATCATGGTCACATGAACTTCATTCCCTCTTCCATTGTCCCATTGTTTGATCAACATGAATTTGTATCTTGAAATCTTGATCATACTATTGCTGCCCAATGTCTTGTATTGAGCTTGATTCTTGACTTGACGAAGAACAGCAATGGTTGTATCCGAAGGGGGTCATGTCCTCATCATATTTTATTTGTATATTTAGATTGTGATTACTTTGATGTTGATTTAATCATTAGTCATTTATTATTGCTATTCTTAATGCTAATTGTCTAAGGCTTGGACAACATGATCCTAAAACTATTGTTTCTATCATGCAATATCAAATGCTTATTCATGATACGATACTGTCCATTGTGTGAGAGTGGAGGGTGAGAGGTTTTGGTACTTGAATTCGAGGACCCACATGTACCATCATACCTAATGGTTTGCTCCGGTGAATTCGTCATGATTACTTTAATATTGGACAAAAGTGATGAACTTCATGAAAGATCATCGATTTATGGTGCATGCTTACAACTTATTTCAGGTAAACAAGTTATTTATTTAACATCCTTACATATGGTTAGCTATATCTACATGATCACATGTACCATATCCTGATTGCCTATTTAATTATAGTCTTTAGCTCTCTTTTACGCATCTCAACGCTCTCTTTACTTTTATTTTTTAATTCTATTTTTATTCATACTAAAACCTAAAAAAATATTCACCACCATTTGGTTCAAGCGCAGGTGCAATTACGAGCGACGCGGTAGTTGTGGAAAAACCTATCACTTTTCGGTAATGTTCTCAATGGATTCAATATAAAATCGGAATTACTTCCGGCCGGTAAAAGCTATATTGATCTTGTGCACTTAAAGGTCATTAGGAGCTAGGGCATAAGTGACGTTGCCAACCTCGCAAGAGTTAGGGTTATGATTTGGATTACGGGGTCTGTGACTATATGCTTCCCAGGCATAGAAAAGGTGTTTGGTTCGCCGATGGTTGGGGAAAGGCAGTGCAATAAGGCAGCTCAGCATTGCTGCCGGCAATAGAGGACAATTAATGGACCGAAGATGAAGGGCTAGTCAACGAGGAAGAACCACAAAAGGCTGCGAGTAGGTGATGATGGTTGTCGTCGGAGCAGGTAGCAGCTGTCGAAGACGGGAGAGGAGGAGGATGATGATGGTCGCGACGCCTGTAGGATGGGGTAGAGCAAGAGGGGAAGGGACAAGATGATGGACGGCAAGGTGGCATCGCAAGCTTCTAGCCATGAGCAATGGAGGAAAAGGCGAGGTTTGTCATGGAGTTCACCCTACCTCAGTAACTGAATCAGGCTACAACTCATTTATAAGATATCAAGAAGAGGTGATTGTGTAGAATAAGAAATAGAAGGCGGGGCATGACGTGGAGGCACGATTGAGAAGAAAGAGCGCGACCTAGAAGACAATGCGCGATGCCAAGCCGAACCCTAACCACTAGCACAATTATGCGATTCTCATGCACAGTAGGCATGACAATCCCCACATCTCTCCTCTCCAGTGGCGGACCCAGGAATGACTAATAGAGGGGGCTAGACTGGGCCAAGGGAGGCTAGGCTGAGCCAAAAGAATGATGTGTTGCTTGTCATTCAATGTTTTGAGACAAATAATATATATCTATTTTGGACCGGGGCTACAGCCCTTCTAGCCCCAGCCTAGGCCCGCCCCTGCTCCTCTCTCCTCCCGCTTGCGCTAGCCAGCGACTTCTATGCGCCGAGCTTGCCAGTAGCGGAAGTTGATCTCCCACCCACGCTATCAGTACAAATTGTCGGCTATCTGCTCCTCGTTACCAGCGGTCGGATCTCCAAGATCCTCAACAAGCGCACAAAATATGAACGAGGCTAAGGACCTGTTTGGTTGGGCTGTGGCTGTTGACAAAGCTACTGTTGGCTGGCTGTCTGAAAAAACTGTTGTGGCTGTGGGAAAGTGAACATATGGCTTGTGTTGATCCAAACCATGTATAATATTTTAGAAAATGAGCACTGAAGTTTCAGCACATTACAAAAAGCTGGCAGAAGGCAGCTTTTCCAAACAGCTAAATTTACATTGCAAAACCACCGTTATCATTGGCAAAAACTACTAAGGGCCTGTTTGGTTGGGCTGTGGCTGTTGACAAAGCTGCTGTTGGCTGGCTGTCTGAAAAATCTGCTGTAGCTGTGGAAAAATGAATATATGGCTTTTGATTGATCTAAACGGTCTACAGTATTTTAGAAAATGAGCACTAAAGCTTCAGCACATTGTAAAAAGCTGATAGAAGGCAACTTTTCTAAACAGCTGAATTTACACTGCAAAGTCCACAGCTACTATTGACAAAAGCTGCTGAAAAACTGGCCGTTTGGTTGAGCTGCAACTTTTTTCAGTGAAAAACTGCTAAAAAACCTAACTAAACACCCCCTAAAAAACTGACCATTTAGTTATCCAATAACTTTTTTAATAAAAAACTACTAAATATTCAACCAAACACCCTCTAAACAATCTACCAAGCGAAGCAACTGATCAAGCCGCGCCCACGAGCGTGAGCTCCAGAGAGACCATCAGAACTTACGCGGCCTTCTCCCGGCATCGCGTCGCACCTGCACCTGCTTGACCGAGACTACCAAAAGAACGAAGTAGGAAAAGCGAAACCTCAGCGCCTTGTGCGACTCGGACCCCAAACCGACCCAGACCCGAGCAAATCACCCCCACAAGAATAAAAGCCTCCTCGACCCCGACTTTACCCAAGCAAGGCTGCCGCACACGAACTAAAGCCAAACCCGAATTCCCCAACCTCACCCTCCCTGCCGCCGCCGCATCCATGAGCCGCAAAAACGCTTCCTCGTCCTCCTCCGCCGCCGGCGCCGCCGGCAAGAAGGAAAAGCCTCTCTCTGTGTCTGCCATGCTAGCTTCCATGGATGCGCCGGCGTCCAATGCCAGGCCCTCCAGGGCGGCGTCGAGACCCAAGCCCTCCAAGGCGCCCGCGTCGTCGTACATGGGCGACATCGACCTGCCCCCTTCCGATGAGGAGGAGGACGAGGCCGACCTCGCCGCCGTCACCGCCAAGCCCAAGTCAGTCCGCGCCACCGTCGACCTCAACGCCCTCGCGCCGTCGGAGAAGGACTCGAAGAAGAAGGATAAGCGCGAGATGATGGCGGCCGCGGCCGCCGAGGCTGCCAAGCGGGAGGCGCTTCGCGACGACCGCGACGCCTTCTCCGTCGTCATCGGCGCGCGCGTTCCCGGATCCGCCGGGTCCGCCGAGGGCGATGGCACCGATGGAAACATCAGGGACATCGTGCTCGAGAACTTCTCCGTGTCCGCACGAGGAAAAGAGCTGCTCAAGAGCGCCTCGCTCCGGATCTCGCACGGCCGGCGGTACGGTCTCGTGGGGCCCAATGGCATGGGGAAATCTACCCTTCTGAAGCTACTCGCATGGCGGCAGGTCCCGGTGCCCAAGAACATTGATGTCCTGCTTGTGGAGCAGGAGATCGTTGGTGATGACCGTTCGGCGACTGAGGCAGTGGTTGCAGCCAATGAAGAGCTCACGGCGCTCCGGGCTGAGCAGGCAAAGCTTGAGGCCTCTAATGATCCCGATGACAATGAGAAGCTTGCCGAGGTGTATGAGAAGCTCAATCTATGTGACTCAGATGCTGCACGGGCGCGTGCGTCCAAAATCCTCGCAGGGCTGGGGTTCGATCAGGCGATGCAGGCAAGGTCCACAAAATCCTTCAGCGGTGGCTGGAGGATGCGCATATCGCTTGCTCGTGCGCTCTTCATGCAGCCGACATTGCTGCTCCTTGATGAGCCTACCAACCATTTGGATCTCCGAGCTGTGCTTTGGTTGGAGCAGTACTTGTGCTCGCAGTGGAAGAAGACACTGATTGTTGTGTCCCATGACCGGGACTTCTTGAACACAGTGTGCAATGACATCATACATTTGCACGATAAGAGTCTGCACGTTTACCGTGGCAATTTTGATGATTTTGAGAGTGGGTATGAGCAGAAGAGGAAGGAAATGAACAAGAAGTTTGAGGTTTATGAAAAGCAGATGAAAGCAGCAAGGAAGACTGGGAGCAAGGCTGCACAAGATAAGGTTAAAGGCCAAGCGCTGTCGAAGGCTACTAAAGAAGTAGCCAAGGGGAAGGGGAAGGGGAAGAATGTGGCGAATGATGAGGATAGCGTGAAGCCGGCGGATCTGCCACAGAAGTGGCTTGACTACAAAGTTGAGTTTCACTTCCCAGAGCCTACTTTGCTCACACCACCACTCCTTCAGCTCATTGAGGTGGGTTTCAGCTACCCTGGTCGGCCGGACTTCAAGCTGTCAGATGTTGATGTTGGCATTGACATGGGAACACGTGTTGCCATTGTTGGGCCCAATGGGGCAGGGAAGTCTACTCTTCTTAATTTACTTGCTGGTGATCTTACACCAACTGAAGGAGAGGCAAGAAGGAGCCAAAAGCTGAGGATCGGGCGATACTCGCAGCATTTTGTTGACTTATTGACAATGGAGGAAAATGCCGTTCAATATCTGCTCAGGCTCCACCCTGACCAGGAGGGAATGAGCAAAGCAGAGGCTGTCCGTGCCAAGCTTGGAAAATTTGGCTTGCCAGGTCACAACCATCTTACTCCTATTGTTAAATTATCTGGTGGTCAGAAGGCCCGTGTTGTGTTCACTTCAATTTCAATGTCGCATCCTCATATTCTCCTGCTGGATGAGCCAACAAATCACTTGGACATGCAAAGTATTGATGCTTTAGCTGATGCGCTGGATGAGTTCACTGGAGGTGTGGTCTTGGTTAGCCATGACTCACGGTTGATATCTCGAGTTTGTGATGATGAGCAGAAGAGCCAGATATGGGTTGTGGAGGATGGCACTGTGAATAAATATGATGGCTCGTTTGAGGATTACAAGGATGAACTGATGACAGAAATAAAAAAGGAAGTCGATGAGTAATGCTGCTCCGATTGAGTTGCACATTGCTTATTCTTTATGGAATAAGCTGGTTTCTTGTCCTGAAATTCCATGTATTAGTAGCAGGTTTTGTTTTGTTTGGTCTGCATGATATTCATATGGTTATTCATATGCATAATATTCATATGGTCAAGACGTGCTGTGTTTGCCTTTTGAAAGTTACAAGAGACTTGGAATCTGTTATGTTTATTTTGTATGATTTTGTGCTAAACTATCCTGTACTAAGACATCTTGGATGGTATACCTCCATATCAATTGCATTTGCTCATGTTGAATTAGTAAATATTCATCATTATCGTCTGAGCTTATCAACTGATTATGGATATATATGTTCATGCCCATCGGATTAATCCAAATACTGTTGTTATTTTAAGATGGCTAAGACTATCAGATTATCACGCTCTTATAGTGGTTGATGTTGAACCGTGAATGAATATCCCAGCATATGCTGCACTAAAACTGATTCATGTGGTCAGACTGTAGAAACAATGTGCTGACTATGTTAGACTGAGTTGATAGATTCTAGTAGATCAGCAATATATCTTCTTGTGCCGGCGTGCCAGGTGACCTGGTTTCGGATGTGTGTAGATGACGCACGCAGGCACACAGCTACCTGGTTTGTGATGGATGCTAACAGATTTTATTTTAGTTTCCCACGTGGGCTGAAAAGTGATCAATAGTTTTTCTTCTGCTCATTTTATTTCTCTAGACATTCTGTCTTTCTCAACTGCTTTGGACGCTATTACTGCATTGTTTCAGTTAAGTTTTCCTACCTGTGTTCTGCAATATTTTGTCCATTTTGCCGAGATCCAGGTCTCTCACTTACATGGCTCTTGAGTTCCCTTCATTTAGTTTTTATTATTCAGTAATGCACTTATGCATATCCAAAATTAGCCTCATACATTTATTCTCTCGTTCTTTGTTGAAACTGATACTATTATTTTTGAACTGTGGGTCACTAAGGGTAAGAGCTTGATGTGTGTATTTATTCTGTACTGCTAATATTTGTGCGTTGTTACGGACAAATAAATTATCATTATTGTGCTCCATGTCACGTCCTCGGCTTCGTCTTAGCTCTTGGTTGAGTTTCAGCTCGGGCAAAATTAGGAGTTGTTTGCGAGGAGTAGCACCTTGGGCGAATTTAAAATTTTGAATTTGGAGTCGGTGGATGAGGACATCTATTGAGCTTTCGACACGAGTATATAGATTTGTCAAAATTTCGAAATGGTCTCACATGTAAGGACGGGGAGGAGAAAGTGTGCGGACCGTTACTGTCGATTGATATCTTTATTATATGAAAAATATCAAAGAGAGGAAATAAAAGCTCAAAGATAGAACTAAAGGCTGATTCAACTCAATTCCAACAGAAACGAAAAAATCATTTGTGATGGAACTCAATTCCATAATATATATTGGTTAATTACATGATGGTTGATGAACAGGGGTTCTTCTTCTTGAGGTAGACCCGACGACCCTCTTAGCATTTAGTGTGATGTTGATGAACTCATTAAAGGTGATGACGTGCGACATGCCTGTGAAAACAAAGAGAATTTACATAGGTAATGGTCTGAGACGTCGGCACTTTTACCTACTGTAAATATCAGTGTATATAGAATTGTAGATTGATTGATTTCAGATTAGTGGATTCACCCAAAAATACAATTGGATCAGTGAAAAATAGAGGTATTGTCATGGGATTTGTCACGAAATTCATATCTCTGCTTCGCCCTCAGCCTTTAGCCGTGAAAAATCACAAAACCAATTAATATAAGAACTGAAGCGACCCTGCACACCACTGCATGGTGTAGTGTGCCAGTTTTTGATATAATATAACAAAATCCCATCTCATTATATTACATCCATCAGAATGTACAACAGAAGCATTGATGGTCCAACAACTATATATATATTACAGACTCCAAAATATACAGAAGTTATTACAGAAATACAATAAGATAAGTTCAACTGAAAATATCAACAGAAATATAGAACTAAAGATTAAATGGCAGAAAAAGTGTAACTGAGATTTTATTCTTCTACTAAACTAAACTACTCTTGCTTTGGTTCTGCCCCGTCTTGCTCTCCATAGTCGATGTAGTAGTCGACTCCTTAGATCCCTCCTGTCATGTCCGGCTCCTCCTTCCCTTCTTGGACTTCAACTTCCTCATACCCAACCTCTAATGGTTCAGAGTCTAACAAAGGCAAGATTTATGTAGGGGATGAGTACAGAAGGTACTCAACAAGTTCATAATAGCAACAGGTGTTTGAATGACTATTTCTACTAGGACAAAGTCCTCAAAGGATATGCATGAATCCAATATCGTTCCTGGAGAGTCAATTTTAATTTAGCTATGTTCAGAAGGCTTCACGGGTTGTTAGAACCTCCGATGGTTCCTTTCCCGCCACGATCGCAGTTCATACCCAGAACAGGGAGTGACAATGCCACACTTCAATACACTCTGCAGAGATGCGCTACTTTACCCACAAGTGGTACTTAGCCTTTAGCCGGGTACGAGACCCATCACACTCCCATCGGTGCGTGGCCAGGTCTAAGGTTCCGAGTCATTTTCACCCTTCCCTTTGGCAATATCTCCCCTATGTAGTCGATCCAGCACCGACTACCCACCTCGTCATTATAGCGTACTTTTCTGCACATTTCAGGGACATAACGCCTCCCAAAGCGGAAATTCAGGGTTTATCGCTCCCCTGGGCGAGGGACTTAACGCTTCCCCAGGCGTTATTTTACATACGTTCCTGGGAGATATGCACTGAGAAGGTATTACTTGACTCGCCTGTCCCATAACAGGTCTTGCGGTTAACACTATCTTTACGGCGTAAGAATGCCAACTGACATTTGTTATTAACCTTATGATGATACCATACGCAATGGAACCCTGACCACCCCACAAGTTCCAAACCGGGGTTCCACTGCCCACCAATATATGATTCAACGAATCATAATACAGTCCATTTATTAATTATCATAGGTGATAAGAGGAAGAAAATTACATATCTGTGGTAGAAATAATCTTCAACATGAACAATAAATGAACTTGCCTTGAGATGGATAAGAGGTGAAGTGAGATGTCCCTTCGGACAAAATCTGCAGAACCTCGGGATCTGAAGTGGAATAATCGTCCGATAAGGACTATTTCCGAAGAGATCAATTGTATATGCATGTATGCATGCTCAAATTGATTAGGTTGATTTACAGAATTTAGATTGCTTGGACGATGTGGACTACCTTGTCGAAGACAATGCAATAGATGATATCTATTATTAATTTTCTTGATTTTTTTATCTGCTCTATCTTTTGAATTTATAAAATTTACTATCAAAAATTTCGCGGTGTGGTGAAGCTATTAAATAGTTGAAATTCGTGAATTTCAGAGTAGTTATACCAAAAATCCCGAATTCTGAATTTGCAGGAATCCATAAGAAAGAGTTTTAAGTTCTTTATGAAAGGACATGTATATAGGTTTATTAAAAAGTTTTTCTTTTATAAGTCATTTAAGTTGGGTTAAGTTTAATGAACTTTCAGATGGATTTGGAGTGTATATGTTCATATATACATATATATCTGTTGTAGAATTTTGCATATGGTATATTTTTAACCCACAAAAGGAAGAAAGAAATGAAATAAAGTCAAGTCTTATAATTCTAAATTTGTAAGGAGTTATATAAATCTGTTGTAAAAATTTTTAATTAGGATTGGCCAAAGGCCCTGTTCTTTTTCTTTTGGCCCAAGGCCCGCCTGGCATCCACTCAATAACCCGGTTAGGGTAGAACCCTAACCGGTCCCGAGCCCTTCATCTCACACGCCGCCGCCCCCTTCACACTCTCTCTCTCTTCTCTTGTGCTGGCTCCCGAGCTCCCCCAA
The DNA here is from genome assembly GCA_019208055.1 of Stipa capillata. NCBI lineage: Eukaryota > Viridiplantae > Streptophyta > Magnoliopsida > Poales > Poaceae > Stipa > Stipa capillata. The sequence continues at coordinate 88,215 of JAGXJF010004349.1, forward strand.
ATTCCCCCCTGCTCTTCTTCTCTACTGCGCCGCCGGCTCCTCCTAGACTCTCCCCTGGCGCCGCCGGCGCCTCTTCTCCTACCGCCGCCGCCTTGCGCCGCTCCTTGGGCCGCTCCGCTCGGCTTCCTCCCCTTCTCACCGGCCATCTTGCCCGGCCCTGCCTCCCCGAGCCTAGGGCTTCGGCCTCCTCCGCCGCGCCTTCCATGGTGCCGCCTCCTCGGGCCCTTCCGCCTCGCCCCATCACGCCCTCGGCCTCGGTCCGGTCTGGAGACCGCCCCCGCCGCCTTCCGGTGCCATGGCCGCCTCCGCCGGTTCCTGCTTGGAGACCTCGCCGCCCCGGCGCCTCGTCGCCGGTGGACGGCGGCGAGTTCACCGCGCCTGCAACCCCGGCGACGAGGTGTTGCCCACGGTAAGCCTCCTACCCTTCTTCTTTCCCCCAAATTCTATTTGCCTAATTCCCCAATTCTAGGGTTCCTGCTCTAAACTGATTTATTTGGAAGATTTATTCCTTAAAAAAAAGAACCGATTTAATAGTGTTTTAGTATTTTAACTTACGTGTGGCTTGGTTGATTTTATGCTGAGCACAAGTGATCTGTCAATTGTATGCTAGCTTAAACTAATTCCAGTGGCTGCTCAATTTTTCCTAAGCATTACTTAGCGGCAATCTTTGTGATTTAAGTTTAGTATTGCCCCATTTGTTATGAACAGACCACTACCTTGATCCTAGCTTGTTTTCTTTTGTTTATGGGATTAAAATCTCAGTTGTTGCCGAGCTAGTGATTTGAACTTGACAATTGTTTATTTTGGAATACCATCACTGGTTATCAGAGAGATTAACTTGGCTGCTCCTTCCTATTGATGTTGGTTTTTTTCTTTTCTTAGGATTGAATTAATTAGAACTGACATGTACTTGATTTCTTAAGACACATCTGCACATATGTATGCAATGCATGATCTCAGATGCTATACTTTCTTTTAGCTTATCTTTTCTTATATCTCCTCTAGCTCTTTCTCATCAGATTTCAAACTGATGAGAACAGGTTACTATGCTTTTTCTTATCTTGTTAAAGAACAGATACAACTCCTGAGTTTAACTTATCTATTCCCTTCCCTCATCTTCTTCTCCAACTGATAAGAACAGACTACTATATCCCTTTTCTCCTTCTTATCTTATAATTCTTTCTTTTCATTCTAATTGATAAGAACAGATGCTATCCCCTCTCTTTTCTTCCCATTTCAGTTTCTTAAGAAACAGATTTCTTTTACTTAATGTAGAGAATTGTTTTAATTAACCTAACGCAGAATATTTCTGCAGAACTTAAGTGCTTCTTCTCTTTTTCCTAATTTCTTCTATCTCCTCTATTATACCTTAAGCAACTGAAGCTTGTCTTGAGGTATTCTGAACCCTTCTTCTTCAGGCTTTGCCTCCTCCTCCTCGCTACCTTGACTTGCTTCTCAACTATCTAACTCTTGGCCCTTTTGATGTGGTGCTGTTTTGGGTTGGTGTTGAGATGAAAATGAAGCACATATGGCCCTAGTTATAGGGGTTTGGGGCTGTTGAGCTGGAATTTCGAAAATGGCTTGGTTTGACACCTAATGGGTGACTCTTCCTTTGATTTGGTGAGTATGCTGCTTACTTGTCAGTCCCTAGCTGATCCTTATCCCCTTTTGAGCTTGAGGTGGCATTGCTGCTGCCACCAGCAGCTTGGGCATGGTTCCACCTCTTTGGGACAGGTTATGGGCAAGATGAATGAATTTGTCCTTTATTGCTGCACGTTGGCTGTTGCTTAGCACTTTGGAATGCTCTAGGTCTTGCTGGATTTAAACATGAAAGCAAAACCTAACTCTTTTAACTTAATTGGTTGCCTAATGAAGGTTAGTTTAACTTGAATTGACTTAAGAGATCAGTTGTTGCCTTGCTGCCTATTCGAATTTAGTTGCCTATTTGAACTCATATATCCATTGGATACCTTTAAGAATTGTTGCCTCAGGATTACCACTTGTTGCCTTCAAGAATTGTTGCCTGTTGCCTAATCAAATCTCTAAGTCAACTTAAACTCTTTTGAGTTCAGAACTAGTTCTCTGAACTCTCAAAACTGACCTCCTAAACAAACACATTTTCAAAAGAAAATGCAACATTTCAATCCTAATCAAACCCTCTTTTGTAGTATTTTGCTTGTGTTCATGTGCAGGTTAAAGAAGAATTGGAGAAGAGAATAGTTAAAGAAGGATTGAAGACAATGGATACATTTGAATTATGGAATTTTTGTAATAGACATGGTTTGTAATATTTGAATCTGTTGTAACCATGACTTTGAACATTTGTAATACATTCAAACCATTTGAATGTATATACATATATACATATATGAACTGAGTTACTTTTGTATATATATAACTTTGAATATTTGCAATGTATATATGTATATATATATGAATGGAATCTCTTTTGTATATATGTAAATGTGTTGGGATTTCATTTCTTTTGCATATATATATATACCTCTCTATGTAACTTGTTTATTCAAGAATTTTTTTTTAAATTTCCCTCAAATTGATATGCATGAATGACATGTATGAAACAAATCATCAAATTCTAACGTTTAAATTGTTAGAAATTACGGGTTCTCACATCCTCTCCCCCTTAAAATAATTTCGACCACGAAATTCTAACTCTCATACCTGAAAAGGTAGGGGTAGTCTCTACGAAGATCTTCCTCTTTCTCCCATGTTGCTTCTCGTGCCGGATGATTCTTCCACTGTACCTTGCAGTATTTGATAGCTCTACTTCTGAGTTGCTTCCAGTCTTCTTCCAGTATCTTGGTTGGTCTTTCAATATATGATAGATCTGGTTGTAGCTCAATCTCTGATAATTTGACTGATTCACCCGGTGGTTTGAGACATCTTCGGAGTTGAGAAATGTGAAAAACGTTGTGAACCTTGGATAGACTTGCCGGTAGTTCCAATTCATATGCAACTTCACCTTTCCTACTCAATATCTGGAATGGTCCTATATATCTCGGACTTAACTTTCCCTTTATCCCAAATCTCCGAGTTCCTTTTGTTGGACTAACTCTCAGATATGCCAACTCTCCTGGTTCAAGTTCAAATTTCCGCCTCTTTTTGTTAGCATAACTCTTCTGTCTACTCTGAGTTATTTTTAATCTGTCTCGGATGATATCAATAATATTTTGTTTCTCATTGATGAAATCTGGCCTAAAAGATTTTTGCTCTCCCGTCTCATACCAACATACTGGGGATCTACACTTCCTTCCATATAATGCTTCAAACGGTGCCATCTGAATACTACTCTGGTAACTATTGTTATATGCAAACTCTGCTAGTGGTAAATGTTCATCCCATGATCCTCCAAAATCAAGTACACATGCTCTCAGCATGTCTTCTAAAATCTGATTGGTTCTTTCTATTTGACCACCAGTCTGAGGATGATAAGCAGTACTGAAATCCAATTGTGATCCCAAGACTGACTGTAGCTGTTGCCAGAATGTTGAGGTGAAAACTGAACCTCGATCTGATACAATTCTTTTTGGTACTCCATGTTTACTGACAATTTCATTGACATAACTTCTTGCAAGTTTCTCACAAGAATCAGTCTGTTTGATGGCAAGAAAATGAGCGGTCTTGGTTAATCTGTCAATTATTACCCAAATAGTGTCCTTTTTCTTCCGAGTTTTTGGTAATCCGGTTATGAAATCCATTCCGATTTCTTCCCACTTCCATTCTGGTATCGGCAAAGGCTGTAATTGTCCTGCCGGATTTTGATGCTCTGCTTGTTCTGCATTGACGTAGTTAAGCCGACCGTACGGTTTTCCACGCCCCTTTCCTTGCTGATTGCCATGATTGGAATTCTTTTGCTGTGATGCAGGATTTGGTGCAGCTGGTCGTTGATTTCCCTGTTGTGGCGGTCTTGGATTGGGACATTGAGTTTTTATGTGTCCAGGTTGACCACATCCAAAACAAACAATCCTTGGCCTCCTACAATCTTTTGTGGGATGATTATACCCACAATTTGCGCACTTGACGGAATTATTTGCTGGTGCAGCTGGTCTAGCAGGTGCTGGTGCTCTGAAAGGTACTTGCGTTCTGAAGGATACTGGTGCTGCTGGCCTAAACCTGGTCTGAAATGGCATAGTTGGTCGGGATCGGATCATCTGGAATTGACGTGGTTCAGTTCTAGCCTTCTTCCTTCTATCTTCTTGCACTTCCTGATAATCATTCTCCAGTGTAATTGCCCGATCCACTAAATCCTGGAATTCCTCTGTGCGGACAAGTCTGAGTTGCATTTTCAGAAATGACTCCAGTCCATTCATGAATCTCTTCTGCCTTTTGGTCTCGGTATCTACGTCTTCTTTTGCATAGCGAGAAAGGCGATTAAATTCATGCACATACTTGACCACAGACATGTTTCCCTGTGTCAAATTCTGAAATTCCCTCCTCTTGAGTTCCACTATGCTGGTTGGAACATGTGCCTCCCTGAACTTTTGCTTGAACAAATTCCAAGTGATTGCACGGCCTATAGGTTGCACTCCCTTAAGGTTTTCCCACCAAGCGGCTGCAAGTCCTGTCAACTGGTGAGTGGCATAACGGACTTTTTCTTCATCATTACAGCCCACTGTCTCTAGCTTCCTTTCTGTGTCTAATAGCCAATCTTCTGCTTCCATTGGTTCCACTGCGGTGGAGAAGGTCAAGGGTTTTGTCTGCTGAAAATCCCCAAGGCTGACTCCTGTCACTCCTGATGCTTCTCCAGCCCTTCTACTCATTTTATCTAAAAGCTCACTGAAGAACTTATTCTGGCTTTCTTGTGCCTCCCTCCTCCCTTCCTCCATCATTCGCATAAACTGAAACATGGCCTCTTCTGTTGTAGGTCTTGGTGGTGGTGGAGGTGGTGTTCCATGAGCTGCTTCTTCTTTTGACTTTGCCTCAGCTTCCCTTCTAGCCTGTTCTTCTGCCTCCCTCCTGGAGTTTTCATCATGAGTTCCCTCCATTTCCTAAGCTGTGACATGAAGAGCAACTCAATAATACATCCTTCATATTGTATATTAAGTTTAACACTTCATGTACACATCTAAGCATTCAGAAATTCCAAACAAAACTCAGCATAAAATATACCTTGTATTATACAAACTTATAATTGTACATGGGGTATGTGTACAAGGTTAACACACCTTTTATTCGTACACATTAATACATACCCCCCCAGTAGGTCCATATCTATTTATTACAAGAGTACAACCCTTTATTTATAACCTATGTACTCTTACAGCTAAACCCTGCCGTAGCCTCAAAACCTTCCAGGAATCCACTTGTTTGGTCTTGCGCTTCGGCGAAGTGACTCAGGTTCTGTGCTTGACCAACCTGTTGGTGGATAATAGTCACTATCCGAGGTGGATGATATGTTAGCTTTTTCAAAAGAAATCTCCCAAGGGTTGTCACTACAGCTGCCATAGGATCCCTCAAAAGTATCTGAACTAATAGGAATAGGATTGGTACTCCCACCATAGATGTAAGGCTCATAAGACTCTATAGAGTACTCAGAAGGTTCCTCCTCGGCACTAAGAGTTACAGGGTTCATAGGTCCACCATAACGGAAATCTTCAGGTAAACCTGTAGGGGTCATGAAAGAACTTCCTTCTGGCTGTCGGAAGAAAGCTGGAGTGGGTGGTGGCACTAGTGAATCTACATGGGTCACTAAGTTCTTCCTTTCAAGGTACAATTCATGCACCTTGTCAGGGTCACAACTCCTGGCTAAGTGCACATTAAGTTCTCCTCCCAATGACCTTATAGTTCCTAGAAGAGCATTTGTGACTGCTACACTTTTCTTGATGAATTTCGAAGTTCCTGTTCTACTCCTCCCAAGAGAAGCTAAGTAACCGGCTTCTACTTCATCAGATTCTGCATCAAAAGGTATAGCCATATAGGCAGTCCCTTGCAGATCTGCAGCTCTTGCCTCCCTGATGGCCACTGTGGCATTTAACAAGGCCATCTGTACTGCCACCTGTGCAGTTCGCCCTTCTGCATAGTATGTCAACTGCTCCACCATGGTTCTACTGGGTATCTCTACTTCGACCCTGTATTTAGCTAGCAAAGGTCCATCATAATAACTGGTTATAATTATTCTAACCTAGACTCACAGGTCTCCTATTTAGGTTTTTACTCCTAAGATTGGAACATTTGCTCTGATACCACCTGAAGCGACCCTGCACACCACTGCATGGTGTAGTGTGCCAGTCTTTGATATAATATAACAAAATCCCATCTCATTATATTACATCCATCAGAATGTACAACAGAAGCATTGATGGTCCAACAACTATATATATATTACAGACTCCAAAATATACAGAAGTTATTACAGAAATACAATAAGATAAGTTCAACTGAAAATATCAACAGAAATATAGAACTAAAGATTAAATGGCAGAAAAAGTATAACTGAGATTTTATTCTTCTACTAAACTAAACTACTCTTGCTTTGGTTCTGCCCCGTCTTGCTCTCCATAGTCGATGTAGTAGTCGACTCCTTAGATCCCTCCTGTCATGTCCGGCTCCTCCTTCCCTTCTTGGACTTCAACTTCCTCATACCCAACCTCTAATGGTTCAGAGTCTAACAAAGGCAAGATTTATGTAGGGGATGAGTACAGAAGGTACTCAACAAGTTCATAATAGCAACAGGTGTTTGAATGACTATTTCTACTAGGACAAAGTCCTCAAAGGATATGCATGAATCCAATATCGTTCCTGGAGAGTCAATCTTAATTTAGCTATGTTCAGAAGGCTTCACGGGTTGTTAGAACCTCCGATGGTTCCTTTCCCGCCACGATCGCAGTTCATACCCAGAACAGGGAGTGACAATGCCACACTTCAATACACTCTGCAGAGATGCGCTACTTTACCCACAAGTGGTACTTAGCCTTTAGCCGGGTACGAGACCCATCACACTCCCATCGGTGCGTGGCCAGGTCTAAGGTTCCGAGTCATTTTCACCCTTCCCTTTGGCAATATCTCCCCTATGTAGTCGATCCAGCACCGACTACCCACCTCGTCATTATAGCGTACTTTTCTGCACATTTCAGGGACATAACGCCTCCCAAAGCGGAAATTTAGGGTTTATCGCTCCCCTGGGCGAGGGACTTAACGCTTCCCCAGGCGTTATTTTACATACGTTCCTGGGAGATATGCACTGAGAAGGTATTACTTGACTCGCCTGTCCCATAACAGGTCTTGCGGTTAACGCTATCTTTACGGCGTAAGAATGCCAACTGATATTTGTTATTAACCTTATGATGATACCATACGCAATGGAACCCTGACCACCCCACAAGTTCCAAACCGGGGTTCCACTGCCCACCAATATATGATTCAACGAATCATAATGCAGTCCATTTATTAATTATCATAGGTGATAAGAGGAAGAAAATTACATATCTGTGGTAGAAATAATCTTCAACATGAACAATAAATGAACTTGCCTTGAGATGGATAAGAGGTGAAGTGAGATGTCCCTTCGGACAAAATCTGCAGAACCTCGGGATCTGAAGTGGAATAATCGTCCGATAAGGACTATTTCCGAAGAGATCAATTGTATATGCATGTATGCATGCTCAAATTGATTAGGTTGATTTACAGAATTTAGATTGCTTGGACGATGTGGACTACCTTGTCGAAGACAATGCAATAGATGATATCTATTATTAATTTTCTTGATTTTTTTATCTGCTCTATCTTTTGAATTTATAAAATTTACTATCAAAAATTTCGCAGTGTGGTGAAGCTATTAAATAGTTGAAATTCGTGAATTTCAGAGTAGTTATACCAAAAATCCCGAATTCTGAATTTGCAAGAATCCATAAGAAAGAGTTTTAAGTTCTTTATGAAAGGACATGTATATAGGTTTATTAAAAAGTTTTTCTTTTATAAGTCATTTAAGTTGGGTTAAGTTTAATGAACTTTCAGATGGATTTGGAGTGTATATGTTCATATATACATATATATCTGTTGTAGAATTTTGCATATGGTATATTTGTAACCCACAAAAGGAAGAAAGAAATGAAATAAAGTCAAGTCTTATAATTCTAAATTTGTAAGGAGTTATATAAATCTGTTGTAAAAATTTTTAATTAGGATTGGCCAAAGGCCCTGTTATTTTTCTTTTGGCCCAAGGCCCGCCTGGCATCCACTCAATAACCCGGTTAGGGTAGAACCCTAACCGGTCCCGAGCCCTTCATCTCACACGCCGCCGCCCCCTTCACACTCTCTCTCTCTTCTCTTGTGCTGGCTCCCGAGCTCCCCCAAATTCCCCCCTGCTCTTCTTCTCTACTGCGCCGCCGGCTCCTCCTGGACTCTCCCCTGGCGCCGCCGGCGCCTCTTCTCCTACCGCCGCCGCCTTGCGCCGCTCCTTGGGCCGCTCCGCTCGGCTTCCTCCCCTTCTCACCGGCCATCTCGCCCGGCCCTGCCTCCCCGAGCCTAGGGCTCCGGCCTCCTCCGCCGCGCCTTCCATGGTGCCGCCGCCTCGGGCCCTTCCGCCTCGCCCCATCACGCACTCGGCCTCGGTCCGGTCTGGAGACCGCCCCCGCCGTCTTCCGGTGCCATGGCCGCCTCCGCCGGTTCCTGCTTGGAGACCTCGCCGCCCCGGCGCCTCGTCGCCGGTGGACGGCGGCGAGTTCACCGCGCCTGCAACCCCGGCGACGAGGTGTCGCCCACGGTAAGCCTCCTACCCTTCTTCTTTCCCCCAAATTCTATTTGCCTAATTCCCCAATTCTAGGGTTCCTGCTCTAAACTGATTTATTTGGAAGATTTATTCCTTAAAAAAAACGAACCGATTTAATAGTGTTTTAGTATTTTAACTTACGTGTGGCTTGGTTGAGTTTATGCTGAGCACAAGTGATCTGTCAATTGTATGCTAGCTTAAACTAATTCCAGTGGCTGCTCAATTTTTCCTAAGCATTACTTAGCGGCAATCTTTGTGATTTAAGTTTAGTATTGCCCCATTTGTTATGAACAGACCACTACCTTGATCCTAGCTTGTTTTCTTTTGTTTATGGGATTAAAATCTCAGTTGTTGCCGAGCTAGTGATTTGAACTTGACAATTGTTTATTTTGGAATACCATCACTGGTTATCAGAGAGATTAACTTGGCTGCTCCTTCCTATTGATGTTGGTTTTTTTCTTTTCTTAGGATTGATTTAATTAGAACTGACATGTACTTGATTTCTTAAGACACATCTGCACATATGTATGCAATGCATGATCTCAGATGCTATACTTTCTTTTAGCTTATCTTTTCTTATATCTCCTCTAGCTCTTTCTCATCAGATTTCAAACTGATGAGAACAGGTTACTATGCTTTTTCTTATCTTGTTAAAGAACAGATACAACTCCTGAGTTTAACTTATCTATTCCCTTCCCTCATCTTCTTCTCCAACTGATAAGAACAGACTACTATATCCCTTTTCTCCTTCTTATCTTATAATTCTTTCTTTTCATTCTAATTGATAAGAACAGATGCTATCCCCTCTCTTTTCTTCCCATTTCAGTTTCTTAAGAAACAGATTTCTTTTACTTAATGTAGAGAATTGTTTTAATTAACCTAACGCAGAATATTTCTGCAGAACTTAAGTGCTTCTTCTCTTTTTCCTAATTTCTTCTATCTCCTCTATTATACCTTAAGCAACTGAAGCTTGTCTTGAGGTATTCTGAACCCTTCTTCTTCAGGCTTTGCCTCCTCCTCCTCGCTACCTTGACTTGCTTCTCAACTATCTAACTCTTGGCCCTTTTGATGTGGTGCTGTTTTGGGTTGGTGTTGAGATGAAAATGAAGCACATATGGCCCTAGTTATAGGGGTTTGGGGCTGTTGAGCTGGAATTTCGAAAATGGCTTGGTTTGACACCTAATGGGTGACTCTTCCTTTGATTTGGTGAGTATGCTGCTTACTTGTCAGTCCCTAGCTGATCCTTATCCCCTTTTGAGCTTGAGGTGGCATTGCTGCTGCCACCAGCAGCTTGGGCATGGTTCCACCTCTTTGGGACAGGTTATGGGCAAGATGAATGAATTTGTCCTTTATTGCTGCACGTTGGCTGTTGCTTAGCACTTTGGAATGCTCTAGGTCTTGCTGGATTTAAACATGAAAGCAAAACCTAACTCTTTTAACTTAATTGGTTGCCTAATGAAGGTTAGTTTAACTTGAATTGACTTAAGAGATCAGTTGTTGCCTTGCTACCTATTTGAATTCAGTTGCCTATTTGAACTCATATATCCATTGGATACCTTTAAGAATTGTTGCCTCAGGATTACCACTTGTTGCCTTCAAGAATTGTTGCCTGTTGCCTAATCAAATCTCTAAGTCAACTTAAACTCTTTTGAGTTCAGAACTAGTTCTCTGAACTCTCAAAACTGACCTCCTAAACAAACGCATTTTCAAAAGAAAATGCAACATTTCAATCCTAATCAAACCCTCTTTTTGTAGTATTTTGCTTGTGTTCATGTGCAGGTTAAAGAAGAATTGGAGAAGAGAATAGTTAAAGAAGGATTGAAGACAATGGATACATTTGTATTATGGAATTTTTGTAATAGACATGGTTTGTAATATTTGAATCTGTTGTAACCATGACTTTGAACATTTGTAATACATTCAAACCATTTGAATGTATATACATATATACATATATGAACTGAGTTACTTTTGTATATATATAACTTTGAATATTTGCAATGTATATATGTATATATATATGAATGGAATCTCTTTTGTATATATGTAAATGTGTTGGGATTTCATTTCTTTTGCATATATATATATATACCTCTCTATGTAACTTGTTTATTCAAGAATTTTTTTTTAAAATTTCCCTCAAATTGATATGCATGAATGACATGTATGAAACAAATCATCAAATTCTAACGTTTAAATTGTTAGAAATTACGGGTTCTCACAAGAACATGTTCGTTTGATCATCACAGATGAATCGAAGATCAATAAAAATGTGGAGCCGGATGAGGCGAGATTGTATATATAGGGCTCTCACTGATGAAGTGTCTATTGACGTTGGCCAACTGCACCTCGAGCGTGTGGCAGAGAATGGCGAACTCCTTGTGGTTGGCGGCGTTGGTGGTGTCATCGAGCGTCATGTCGTGGAAGTAGATGACATGACGGTCCCTGATCGCTGCGATAATCGACTCGATGAAATCAGTGCCATCGTCGATGGCACGCATGTACGCTGCTGCCATCTCCTCTGGGAGCTCGCCGTTCGACTTGCAGTGCACGATGTTGAATGGCCATGATATCTGCAACACCCGCTTCTCCTCCGCCGCGATGCCACCGCCCGCGCAGCATCCGAAGACGACCAGCAGCAACGCCGCCGCGACGATGATCCCTGCATGCAAGCACGCATGCAAACACACCCACGTCGGATCAAACATATATACAAGAAGAAGAAGATTAATCACGTTAGGATCACGAGATCAGGGACTCCCCTGTGCGTGCACGTACAAAGAGAGGAACTAATATGAGTTTTTGGGAAAATTTGTTAGAGAGAGTTTTGGAAAGTTTGTTTGTTTGTTGATATACCAAAAATATAATCTCAGTTTTTCGAAAAGTCTGTTAGAGGAATTTTTGAGAAGTTTGTTTGTTTGTTTGTTGATAGTGGAGGTGTGACAGTACCATGAAGAATATGACAACACCATCACTACTAACGGGTATATTATATATATAGTAAAGATGCATGTGTGGGTGATGAGAGTAGATGATGTCCCCAACTTATCATAGGTCTAAAGTTTGATACCTTCAACTTGTTAACATTGGTAATTTGTACGCGAATCAGGGTTCAGTTCGGTTCATAATGGTGGATAATTGCTTCTATACTCTTGAATTTTCTTCACCCTCATTTTGATTGGTCAAATTTTTCCAATGAATAATTGCTTTTGCACCTTTTCCTCTTTCTATTCTTACGTATTTTGCTTGATTTGTTGAGGCCTGAGCACTTTTCCCAAATGCAGTTAACCTTCGTTGCCCTTCTTGATGTTGTTCAAACAAAGGACTGGAATTGGCACCGACACAAATTCGATTCGTTGAGGTTAGCTTTTCCATGACTTCTGCTATGGAATATGTAGCAATGTTGCATCTCTGCTTGAAGTTCTATTAGTAAATTTATGTTACCTTTTAATCCTGTGGACGGTCATCTCCCCTGCGCTTCATGGATGCTGTTGCCGTTTAATGTGCAGGTTGCTGCGTTTCATGGCAGCTACGCGAAGGAATGACTCAATTGAGCAGCAAAGTAAAGAAGTTCACGATGTTATATCTACATGGAGGTTCATGTTATGAATCTTTTTTGTTGACTGGCATTGCATACTTCCAGATCTATGATTGTCATGGCTATAAACAACTCCTATTAGGTACTTACATTTTTTTTCTTTTTGAGAATGGTACTTACATATTTGAAGTCATTTTTATTATGTGCATGCACGACCGGACAAAGCTGGCATTTTTCCCATTCTCTTGCTCATTTTCACATGTTACTTCTATAAATTGGAGCAACTGGCTTCTAAGGTTGGCTGATGCTTTTGTCTATCCAGGCCAAATTGGGATGCATCTCAACTCAAACAATCCTCACTGTCCATTTTTAGTTAGTCTGCCTGAAATCTGAGAAAATGATCTGGGAGATAGAAAGTTAATTACTATTATTACTAATATTTTCTTCGTCACATGTGCATATATAGATCAATTACGAGGTTCCAGTTAATAGAACAAATGTTGTTTGTACACTATATAGACAGATAGTAAAGAGTCAACCTAAAAAATATTGTGAGATGTGATGTGGTTTTTGTTACCTATATTGTTCTCATATGTGAATTGCTGAAATATGGCACTTAACTTCTGTTCTCTCGAGAAAGCTAATATCAATATGAAATTAGTACTTCCTGCACAGAAAGAGAGAGGGAGAGAGAGAACAAACTGAGTGACGTTTAAGAACTTTTAGTTTTAGAAAACAAATCAACTGCATAATTATGGGAACATCTTATTTAACTTGATTTGCATATTCTTTAGTCAGTGGTCATGAACTAACATGGCGTTATCTCTGTAGGGAAGGATGTCATGTGGGGCATCCCCTATAGATGTAGCAGGCAGGCAGCAACAGCAGGCAACGGCAGTAAAGAGGCTTAGCCTTTATCCCTTAGTAACAAGATACTATTATATTAGTTATGTAACGTGGAGACTATATAATACCTGCCATCTAGTCCTAATGAGATAGGCAATAAATCAACATATTATCTCCTACCTCTACTCTCCTTCCCTGCTTTTGCCACGCGACAATCCCTCCACAGCTGGCGTTGTGCCGCAGAGGTCTAGGGCCATGGCCAACTACCTCCCACGACTACGCACCCTGGTCTAATTCTCCTTCTAATCACCCACCACGTGACAACTTGTATTAGATTCAGCCCTATCCTTCCATCACGTTGTCCATCACTGGCAACCCCATGTCACCAAGCAGAAGCTCGAAAAGATTCAAGAGTCACTGTTGGCCTTATGCAACACACATACCATCATGGCCAACGAGTAGAAGACCTTCGCCACTAGATTGGATAGCCTCGCGGGCACCGTCAGCTACCTCAACCAGCAGCAGCATGTGCACAACCTGACTATCGCCAAGCTCGAGAAGGGGCATGCAGAGGGTAGCCTAGCAGCTAGCAAGGCGAGATGTGGGTGACGGTCTTCTTCAAGCCCCCGACAAGGGAAGCCATTTGCACGACACAACAATAGATTGTTATTATCATATTTCTTGTTCATGATAAATGTTTATACTCCATGCTATAATTGTATTAACCGGAAACATAATACATGTGTGGTTTTATAAACAACACCGTGTCCCTAGCAATGCCTCTATCTGGCTAGCTCGTTGATTAAATGATGGTTAAGGTTTCCTAATCATGGACATGTGATGTCGGTTAATAACGGGGTCATGTCATTAGGAGAATGACATGATGGACAGACCCAAATTAAGTTAGGCAATTCGATCACGTCACAAAGTTCATATTGCATAGTTTTCCATTGTTAAATGTTCCGATCCTTAGACCATGAGATAATGCCACTCCCTGGTACCGGAAGAATGCTTTGGGGGCATCAACCGTCACGCCGTAACAGGGTGATCATAAAGGTGTCTTTCAGGTATTTCGGAAAGTACTTGTTGGGTTGCATGTATCGAGAGTGGGATTTGTCCATCCATGTGACAGAGAGATATACTCTGGGCCCACTCGGTAAAGCACATTCTGTATCGCTTGCAAGCACGTGACTAAAGAGTTGGTCACAGAGGATGTGGCATTACGGAACAAGTAAAGAGTACTTGCCGGTAACGAGATTGAACTAGGCATGGTGATACCGACGATCGAATCTCGGGCAAGTAAAATATCGCGAGACAAAGGGAATGGAATATTCGACATCGTGGTTCAACCGATAAATGATATTCGTTGAATATGTGGGAATCAATATGGACATCCATGGTCCCGCTATTGATTATTGATCGGAGAGGTGTCTCGATCATGTCCGCATATTCCCGAACCCGTAGGGTCACACACTTAAGGTTCGTTGACGCTAGGGTCTAAAATGAGATATTAATATGGTGAGACTGAAATTTTGTTCGGAGTCTCGGATGGGATCCAGGACGTCACGAGGAGCTCCGGAATGGTCCGGAGATACAATTTCATATATGGGAAAGTATTTTTAGGGTTTCGGAAAGGTTCGGGAATTTTCCGGCAGAGTTCCGGAGAAGTTCTAGAAGGTTCCGGAGGGTTCTAGAGTAGGGCCCACTTATCCTGCATGAACAGTACACACGTGAATAGTGTCATGTGAACAGTAACCCCCCCAAGGGATAAGATCAAATCCCTTAAAAATAGGAGATAAGATCGAAAGGGGAGGCTTTACTTGGGGGACGGTACTGTTCACGCGTGTACTGTTCACGGGTACTATTCCTCCTCCTCCAAGTTTCCTCCTCTATATAAAGGAGGGGAGGGGCAGCCCTCCGGAGAGATCCATCCCAGTCGCCGCCTCCCTCTCTCCCATCTCCTCTCTCTCGTGCGCAGCGCTTGGCGAAGCCCTGTCCGCAGAGAAACCCCACCACCTCCACCACCATGCTGTCGTGCTACCGGAGTTGATCTCATCTACCTCATCTCCCGCCTTGCTGGATCAAGAAGGAGGTGACGTCTTCGAGCCGTACGTGTGCACATCTCGGAGGTGCCGTTCGTGCGGTGCTTGATCGGTTTGGATCACGAAGGGAACGTGATCGCGAAGAAAGTACGACTACGCCAACCACGTTCATTAGAACGTTTCCGCTCGTGTTCTACAAGGGTATGTAGATCTAATCTTCTCGTTACATGCATTTTCCTAGATTAGATCTTGGCTTTTGTTCGCTCTCTCGTAGGAAATTTTTTTTTGTTTTCTATGCTGCGAATCCCATCAGTGGTATCAGAGCTAGATCTATGCGTAGATGCTTTGTACGAGTAGAACACAATTGGATTGTGGGCGTTGATTCTCTTGTTGCTACCTCTTTTCGTGCACTTTGGATCTTGCGGGATAGTAAGATGAAGCGGCCCGGACCAACTTTACATGTCCTCGCACATGAGACCGGTTCTGCGATCAACATGCAACTTGTATTGCATAAGCAACTGGCGGGTGTCTGTCTCTCTTGCTATAGTGAGATCTAAATTGCAACGGGAGGCTTGAAGAAGTTAATAGCAATACTTGAATCCACGTTGTGGCTTTGCGTAGGTAAAGAACGGTTCTTGTATGCAGCCCCTAGAAGCCACGTAAAACTTGCAAACAATAAGTAGAGGCGTCTAACTTGTTTTTGCAGGGGCATGTGATGTGGTATAGCCAAAGATGTGATGTGATATATGTGATGTATGAGATGATCATGTTTTGTAATATTTCACGGCTTGCATGTCGATGAGTACGGCAACTGGCAGGAGCCATATGGTTGTCTTTAATATTTTTGTATGACCTGCGTGTCAACTCCAAACGCCATGTAATTGCATTACTTTATCGCTATGGTTAGCAATAGTTGTAGTTGCAACGCGTGGTGGTGACAATCATGTGCGGCGCCCAAGGACCTAGGTGCCATGCTGGTGGTGATGGAGATCATGCCGGTGCTTTAGAGATGGAGATCAAAGGCACAAGAAGAAAAAGGCTATACCATGTCACATTATCTATGCATGTGATGTTTATCCTTTTTATGCATCTTATTTTGCTTGTATGACGACGGTAGCATTATAAGATGATCCCTCACAAAGTAATATCATGTTCATGTTCTCCCTTAGTATGCACCGTCGCGAAAGTTCGCCGTTTCGAAGCACCACGTGATGATCGGGTGTGATAGACTCTACGTTCACATACGACGGGTGTCTCGACGAGCTTAGCATGTACAGACATGACCTCGGAGCACATGCAGAATACTGGGGTTGTCTTGACGAGCCTAGCATGTACAGACATGGCCTCGGAACACAGCGAACCGAAAGGTTAAACATGAGTCATATGGACGATATGATCAACATGTTGATGTTCACCATTGAAACTACATCATCTCACGTGATGATCGGACTTGGTGTAGTGGATTTGGATCATGTACCACTAAAACAACTATGAGGGATGTTGAATTTAGTGGGAGTTTATTATCATGAACAACTAATCAAAGTGAATTTGCATAGTTCGTAGTAGTCATTGGCATCCGTTATCTACCTTACACTTAGCTTGTTAATTGAGATAGAAAAACTGAATTGATCTGGTAGTAATGATACGGAATGGTACCATATTAGTGCCAAGTTAAGATAAAGTCCTATTGCAAACTTTCGGTAACCTGACCTAGCTCCATGTGATTTAATAAGTTGTATTAATCCAAGAGCAATGATTCCAATTTAGTGTCTAAAGTCATGTTTGTCTCCGTGAAACTTGATCTACAAAATTGTTTTGAGAATTGAGGAGATTATGAGATAATCTAGGAGCTGAAAGGATTGTTTCAGAAGTGAGCAAGGAGTAACAGATATGTGATATCTAAAACCTTGTTTTGCTGCAAGATGACTGAGTATAATCTAGTGAGAAAGCGTGTGCTCATATTGTATGAGTATATGCAAAGATTGAAGACGCTAGGCGTCTTGATTTCTAAATAGTTTGGCACTGAAATTATTCTCGCATACTTCCCTACGAGCTATAGTAGCTTCATCATAAAATGTTATGACGGGATGGATAAAGTGTATGGGTAATTTATTTACCATACTTAAAGATAGCTAAAAGTGGAATCCGAAAGAACGCCAATCATGTGATGATGGTGACCAATTTCAAAGTGCAAGTCTAAGGGTGCTAGTACTTGACTAAAATCCTAAGACTATGTGCCAATGTGACTGGTGCCATTGTTGATGTTGATAGATTCTTCTAAAAGGAGAGGGGACGCTGAAAGAGGATCTGAAAAATATTTGGCAGGAAAAGAAAAGACTGGAAAAGTCCAGCTCAGGTATATAGATGATATACATGTTGTAGATGTATTCTTTGCTAGTAAACAATGTAATTCTTGGGTATGTGATACTAGATCGGTTAGTATGAGTGTCATACAATGCAACACGATACAAGAACTACAATGGCCTAAAAGACTAGCAAAAGATGTGGTAGTGATGCACATTGGGAACTAAATAAAAGGGTTTATTATGTTCACCGTCTGCATCCTTTCGAGCCTTTGAGATTGATTATAAGTGCTTAGTAATTGTTATTTTGTTTCGGCTTTATGAGAACAATGGTTGTTCAAATTATGGCCATGCTCCATAATGGATGGATCATTTAAATCTTGATTGTAATACCAACATCCATAACACTGACGCTAAAACGCCGCGAGGCTAATGATTTGAATTTCACTTATTTGTGACACCTGTGTTTAAGTCATATTGGAAAGAGATGCATGAAGAAACTCCATGTTGATGGATTTTTGGAGTCATGTGATTTTAAATCATTTGACACTTGCAAATCTTGTCTGAAAGGAAGATGACTAAAAATCCGTTTATAGGCCAAAGTTGAACGGACGACTAACTTGTTGGAAATTATACATAATGATGTATGAAGTACGATATGTGTAGCCGTGTATGGTGGATTCCTCTACTTCATAAACTTTCACCGATGATTTGAGTGGATATATATGGATATATCTATTTGATGAGAAAGAAGTATGAAATATTTGAAAAGGTTCAAAATTCAGCGTGAAGTAGAAAATCATCGTAACGAGAAAATCAAATGTCTATGATTGGATTGTAGAGGAGAATATTTGAGTTACGAGTCTAGCGAACATCTGAAGAGTTATGGAATTGTTCCACAACTTGCGCATCCCGGAACGCTATAGAGTGATGGAGTGTCCGAGAGATGTAATCAAACCTTGTTAGACATGGTTAGATCGATGATGTAATTAAATAAAACTGCCGTTATATTTTTGTGGATTATGCTTTAAGAGACTACCGCTTTTACACTGAATAGAGTGCCATCATAATCCGTTGAAATGACACCATATGAGTTATGGCATGGATAGGAACCCAAATTGTCTTTTCTTAAATTTTGGTATGCATAGCATATGTAAAGTGTTTACAACCAAAATCGGATTAAAGATTCTTCAAAGGTTATCCCAAAGAAACTTTTAGGTATTTCTCCTATCACCGAACTGAAGACAAAAGTGTTTGTCACAAAAGGTGGATTTCACGAGAAAGTGTTTCTTGCGAAAAGGTGAGTGGGAGGACAGTGCAGCTCGGCAAGATTGGAGAATCTTTGTCATTAGGTCAGAGTAGCGCAACACCGGAAGTTGTTCTGGAGTTTCCTATTATGACTGAAATGGAAGCCACTACATGTGTTGTAGAGACTTCGGTCGAGATTGCAGCTGAACCGCGTAGGTTAAGCAGACTTTGTACTAAACCAGCATGTGGTTTGAGGATGAAGTATTGTTGTTGTGACAACGATGGATCTGCAACTTACAAGGAAGCAAATGATGGGCCCTGACTCCGCTGAATGGCTGGACGCCATAAATTCCGTGATAGAGTCCATGTGCGAAAATCAAGTTTGGAACTTGGTAGACTCTTCGGAAGGCATGAAGCCTATCGGACATAAATGGATCTATAAAATAGACAGACGTGGATGTGTCCATCCATTAAAAGGCTCGACTTATCGCAAAGTGTTTTCGACTAAGTTCAAATAGTTGACTACGATGAGATTGGATCTCCCGTAGCGATACTTAAGTCTGTAAGGATTATTCTAGCAATCACTGCATATTTCAATTAAGAGATATGGCAGCTGGATGTCAAAACTAAGTTCCTTAATAGGAAGCTAACCGAGGATGTATGTGAGATACAACCAAGGGTTTTGTCGATCCAGAGAATGCTAGAAAGGGTATGCAAACTTCAGCGTTCTATTTGAGGACTGAAGCAAGCATCACGGAGTTGGAATTTTCACTTGATGAAATTGTCAAAAGAGTTTGGTTTCATCAGGGACGGTGAAGATGCTTGTATATTTACAAGAAAGTAAGTGGGAGCGCTAAGACATATTTCTAATACTTTATGTAGACGACATATAGTTGATTGGAAATTATGTGTCTTTTCTTGATACGGTTGAGATTTCATTAAAATTAGATTTTGATGAAAGATTTAGGCTAAACAGCATATTGGGCATCAAAATCTATGGAGATAGATTGAGGCACCGAATATGGTTAAGCCAAAGTGCATAGATGAGATATTGAGTTGGTTCAGTATGGAAACGCCAAGAAAGGGTTCTTGTCGCATGGAAGAGGTTGATGCAAGACTCAGTGTTTTACAAACACTTGATGAGCTAAACGCATGAGCATTTTTTTTTGTAATCATGTACGCCATGCTATGCACACAAACCAGATATGTCGTATGCTCTGAGTGTTACGGGCATATACCAGAATGATCACATGTTGATCTTTGAACAATACTATGAATATCCTCAAGTACTTTGGAAGAACTAAGGATATATTTTGTATGCAGAGGTGACAAACGGTCCATTGTAAGGTGTTACATCGGTGCTAGTTTTGTTACAGATACAAACAATTTATCTCAATTAGGCTATGTGTTTAATAAAAGGTGGCACAATGGGCTGGAAGGAGGTTTCATGCTGGATTTGGATGAATTCCAAAGTTAAACATTTTGATGGATTCCACAAACGAAGGCTGAGTATATCGTTGTTTTAACAACGACAAAGGAGGATGTTTGAGTCAAGAAGTTCGTTATCGAACTTGGTGTAGTTCCAAGTGAGCCAGTACTATGAAGCTCTATTGTGCGACAATGGTGGCAACATAATTCAGGACGAGGAATTAAGGTCCCACCAAGTGACCAAATATATACAATGCCAACTCATTCGAGAATGAGTGATGCGTGGAGACGCAAAAGATTTGCAAATACATGGACCTGAACATGTCAGATCCATTGATAAAGTTTACCACATGCAAAGCATATGAATAACACCGGAATGCCATAGGTGTTAAGTGCTTACTTATTGACTAGATTATTGACTCTAGTGCAAGTGGGAGACTGTTGGAAATATGCCCTAGAGGCAATAATAAATTGTTATTATCATATTTCTTGTTCATGATAAATGTTTATACTCCATGCTATAATTGTATTAACCGAAAACATAATACATGTGTGGTTTTATAAACAACACCGTGTCCCTAGCAATGCCTCTATCTGGCTAGCTCGTTGATTAAATGATGGTTAAGGTTTCCTAATCATGGACATGTGATGTCGGTTAATAACGGGGTCATGTCATTAGGAGAATGACATGATGGACAGACCCAAATTAAGTTAGGCAATTCGATCACGTCACAAAGTTCATATTGCATAGTTTTCCATTGTTAAATGTTCCGATCCTTAGACCATGAGATAATGCCACTCCCTGGTACCGGAAGAATGCTTTGGGGGCATCAACCGTCACGCCGTAACAGGGTGATCATAAAGGTGTCTTTCAGGTATTTCGGAAAGTACTTGTTGGGTTGCATGTATCGAGAGTGGGATTTGTCCATCCATGTGACAGAGAGATATACTCTGGGCCCACTCGGTAAAGCACATTCTGTATCGCTTGCAAGCACGTGACTAAAGAGTTGGTCACAGAGGATGTGGCATTACGGAACGAGTAAAGAGTACTTGCCGGTAACGAGATTGAACTAGGTATGGTGATACCGACGATCGAATCTCGGGCAAGTAAAATATCGCGAGACAAAGGGAATGGAATATTCGACATCGTGGTTCAACTGATAAATGATATTCGTTGAATATGTGGGAATCAATATGGACATCCATGGTCCCGCTATTGATTATTGATCGGAGAGGTGTCTCGATCATGTCCGCATATTCCCGAACCCGTAGGGTCACACACTTAAGGTTCGTTGACGCTAGGGTATAAAATGAGATATTAATATGGTGAGACCGAAATTTTGTTCAGAGTCTCGGATGGGATCCAGGACGTCACGGGGAGCTCCGGAATGGTCCGGAGATACAATTTCATATATGGGAAAGTATTTTTAGGGTTTCGGAAAGGTTCGGGAATTTTCCGGCAGAGTTCCGGAGAAGTTCTAGAAGGTTCCGGAGGGTTTTAGAGTAGGGCCCACTTATCCCGGAGGGGTCCACATGGACCAAGGGTACTGCATGAACAGTACACACGTGAATAGTGTCATGTGAACAGTAACCCCCCCAAGGGATAAGATCAAATCCCTTAAAAATAGGAGATAAGATCGAAAGGGGAGGCTTTACTTGGGGGAGGGTACTGTTCACGCGCGTACTGTTCACGGGTACTATTCCTCCTCCTCCAAGTTTCCTCCTCTATATAAAGGATGGGAGGGGCAGCCCTCCGGAGAGATCCATCCCAGTCGCCGCCTCCCTCTCTCCCATCTCCTCTCTCTCGTGCGCAGCGCTTGGCGAAGCCCTGTCCGCAGAGAAACCCCACCACCTCCACCACCATGCCGTCGTGCTACCGGAATTGATCTCATCTACCTCATCTCCCACCTTGCTGGATCAAGAAGGAGGTGACGTCTTCGAGCCGTACGTGTGCACATCTCGGAGGTGCCGTTCGTGCGGTGCTTGATCGGTTTGGATCACGAAGGGAACGTGATCGCGAAGAAAGTACGACTACGCCAACCACGTTCATTAGAACGTTTCCGCTCGTGTTCTACAAGGGTATGTAGATCTAATCTTCTCGTTACATGCATTTTCCTAGATTAGATCTTGGCTTTTGTTCGCTCTCTCGTAGGAATTTTTTTTTGTTTTCTATGCTGCGAATCCCATCAGATATCCCTCCTATAGTTACGTCCACAGCCCCTACACCCACAGAAGATGCTACTCCTCAAATACTAGAAATATAAGGACCAATGACTAGAGCTCGTGCATGACATATATTGGTACTTCACCTGATCCACACATGAATATGATGTTGTCTAAGTCCAACCTTCTTTTTATAGTAAGGAACCACGGACCGAGCCTGATAATCAAGAATGGAGATAATGCTACAAGCGAGGATTTTTGGACATTGAAGCCATCATAACTACTTGATGATGGAGGCCGAAGAAAGACCAGTGGAAATATCAATTCAAACTTCAGCCAAGTCCAAGTCCGAACCTTCAGCCGGACAGTCCAGATCGCCTCTAGAAGTCTCGAACCCCCAACTCGAAGGATCTGGCTGACAGTCCCGATTGCTACTAGAGAGCCTGGACCCTAACCCGAAACTCGGCCCGGAGGATCCGAATTTTCCCCGGATCCTCACCTGAACCTCAACCCTGAGGGTTCGGATTTTCCCGAACCGACTCAGGTTTGGCAATTCGAGTCTGTTTCAGTTAGGGGCTTCTTTCCACCTATAAATACCCCCAGAGGGTCTCCTATAATCCGTGGGATTTGTTTAGATTAGGGTTTGCTTCTTGCAACTTTGCTCTTACCGATTGTGTCCAACAACTAGTTATCAAGACTGCTTTTCAGATCCCCATGTTATATATTTCATCCATACCTGCAATTTTAGATTGCTTCTTTAAAATTCTTGCTTATTCTTCATTTTCTTGCAAGGAATTGAACCTCATGTTCAAGTTCATCGTGCTTCCCATATCGTCAACTACCTACCGGAGTTGGTTTAGCGATTGCTAAGGCACATCCGCATCGTACGGTGTAGTCAAATCTCAAAGTCGTCTCCACAAAACTATTCATGTTTCCTTTGAAAGATCGAGACACACATATGCTTATTAGGTGTTATCAAAGCAAACTAATTGGTCGTTGAGAACTTTACTCGTACTTAGTTTATTTTTTCTTCCTATCGTCCACATATATATAAAAACCTTGTCCAAACCAATTTGAGCTTACAATTTTCAACCTAGTACTTTGCAGCATCAATCGTCTTCTCTTTGAGAGATCAAGATACCTATACGCTTATCAATCACCCTAGTCAACAAGCAGTTCGGACCCCCGTCACGCAGCAACGCGCTCGACGAATTTATTAATTTCCCTCAAGCGCACGGGTACCATGGACGATTTCAACAAGCTCTTCATAGCACTCCTTCGCCGTGCACCACCTCTACTGCCAGACCAGTAGGTCATGATTTACACCACTAATCTGCAGGAACCCCTCAAATTAAACGTTGAGCTATGGTGCCCATCTAGTTTTTTGGAGGTAATGAGCTTGGCCTACACCTGCGAATGTCGTGCCACGTGGACGCCATCGGGCCCTACACTCGGCCTACTTGGGACCAATCATGTGACCCTGGCCTCTCCTGCTCCAGTGCCGGTGGGTGTGGCATCAACACCTGCGGGGCGGCTCTTGCTCTAGCGCTGGCGGGCACAGCATCAGCACCAGCAGGGTGGTAGTGGCGCACGTTGTCTCAGGCGGAGATGATGACCCACTACACCCAAGGACTCTGCTTCAACTGCAACAAGAAATTCATCCCCAGCACGCTTGAACGATACCGACAACACGGCCGTCGACACCATTGAGCCAAGGGTGATGTCCATCTCTCTAGCAGCTATTGCCTGTGTGCAACCCCACTCCGGACACACGCTTCAGCTCTGGATCACCATTGCCAAAAAAGACTGGATGACCTCCTCGACTCCGACTCGACACACAACTTCCTTGTCAACTGCGTCATCGTAGCCTCCGGGGTGCACGCCCGACAACAACCAATATCGCACGCGATGGTGGCCAATGGAGATCGTATCGCCATCACGGGCTTCTGTCGTGACCTCGTCGTCTCCATCACTAGAGACGTCTCTTCACCTTAGACTATTACGCCATACTGCTTGAGGGGTTTGACGTCATCCTCGGCGTACAATGGCTCAGCATCCTCGGTACAGTCATGTGGGATTCTCAACATTCATGATGTCCTTGAGGGGTACCAACCAGGTTATGTGGCAAGATCTCCCCCAAGGCCCCATAGGCATACACCTGTGTTGCCTTTGAAGTCATGTCTGAGCTCCTAGATGATTTCTCCGATGTCTTCAACACACCCCACAGTGTACCACCAGTGTGGGAGCATAGCCACCGTATCTGCCTCCTTCCCGGTATGGATGCATTCATTGTACGACCCTATTGATATGCTCAACTGCAAAAGGATGAGCTCGAGCAGCAATGTGACTAGATGTTTCAGCAAGGGATGATCTGCAAGAGCCACTCTGCCTTCTCTTCACCCGTGCTCCTCGTCAAGAAGAAAGATGGGGCATGGCTTTCCGCGTCAACTACCGCGCCAATGACAAAACTTTTAAGGACAAGTTCCCCATACCCATGGTGGCGATGAACTCGGGCGCCAGGTTCTTCACCAAGCTAGAACTGTGCTCCAGGTACCACCAGGTGCTCATGCATCCGCCGGATATCGAGAAGACAGCCTTTCTTACTCACCAAGACCTCTTTGAATTCATGGTGATGCCGTTCGGCTTGACAAACACCCCGACAACCTTCTAGGTGCTTATGAATGACGTGTTGCACCCTTTCTTGCACCATTCGTGCTTGTCTTTTTTTGATGATATTCTCATCTACAACTCATCATGGTTCGACCATCTCCACCATGTGTGTGTGGTGCTTCGGACGCTTCGCCAACACCACCTCTTCACCAAGTGCTCCAAGTGCTCTTTCGGCGAAACCACGTGGCCTACTTGGGACACGTAATATCATTTGCTGGCATTGACATGGACCAACAAAAGGTCCAAGCCGTGGTGGATTGGCTATAGCCTTGGACTGTGCGTGCAATCCTTGGATTTTTGGGTCTTGTAGGCTACTACGGGAAGTTCATCCGTGACTTCGGTGCCATAGCCTAGCCACTCACATGGCTGCTTCGGAAGGAGGGGTTCACTTGGTCCCCCGAGGCCACCGACACCTTCAACTCGCTCAAGACAGGCCTCACAACAGTGCCGGTCCTCCACTTGCCATCACCCTCAACTTCATTGTCGAATGTGACAAATCCAGCACCAGTTTTGGTGCCATCCTACACGAAGGTGGCGGTCCTCTAGTGTTCTTCAGCAAGCCCGTAGAATCGCAACGTGTGAAAATGGCGGCGTACAAGTGTGAACTCATTGGGCTAGTTCACGTTATGTGGCACCGGAGGCCATACCTATGGGGGTGCACACTTGTGGTACACACAAACCATTATAGTTTGAAATTCTTACTTGAACAGCGGTTGTCCACAATTTCACAGCACCATTGAGCAAGCAAGCTCTTGGGTTTTGACTTAGGTGTGGAGTACAAGCCTGGGAAACAAAATGTCATTGCCAACACACTTTCACACACAGAGATGGATAATCTGGCTTTTGCGTTGGCCCTATCTGTTTCCCACTTCAATCTCTTCGGTGACCTGCGCAGGGAAGCAACCCCAGACTTGATGCTGTTGGATTTGCACACTAAAATTAGTGCCGGCCAGCAGCGGGGCCCCTGGTCATTGAAGGACGGCCTTGTGCTCTTGGACGGCCATATCTCTGTGCTCGCATCCTCACTGTCTGTGACAGCCATCATCGTTGTAGCTCACCGTATGGCACGAGGGCATCCAAAAGTTGTTGCATCGACTACGGGCTGATTTTCATGTGCTCAGGTGCATTGCAGCCCCTGGGCATTCCATAGATGGTTTGGTCGGATATTGCCATGGACTTCGTCGAAGGCTTGCCCCGTGTCAACGGCAAATCTATCATTCTGACAGTTGTCGATCATCTCTCCACGTTAGCTCACTTTATCCCTCTTGGACACCCCTACTCTGCCAGTACATTCGCCAAAGCTTTCTTCGACATGGTGGTACGCCGCCATGGGATTCCATCTTCCATTGTGAGCGATCATGACCCTGTCTTCACTAGCAAGTTCTGGACGGAGCTATTCTCCTTCGCAGGTGTTAAACTTTATCCCAATTATGCATTTCACCCGCAGTCAGATGGTCAGTCTGAGGTGACAAACAAGATCATCATCATTTACCTGCGCTGCCTCACAAGTGACCGACCCCGTCAGTGGCTCCGTTGGCTCCCATGGGCAGAGTATTGCTTTAACACCTCCTTCCAGACATCCCTCAAAGAGATGCCATTAAAGATGGTGTATGGCAGGGACCCTCCTGCGCTATGTGCATACACCAACGGGGAATCCCGCCTGTTGGCTGTGCAACAGTTGCTTTACGAGCGTGATGAATTTTTGGCAGAGGTAAAGGATCGTTTGGAGCAAGCGCAAAAATACTGTAAGGTCCACCATGATCGCAAGCACAGAGAGGTGGAGTTTGAGGTGGGACAATGGGTTTGGTTGTGCCTACTTCATCGCGTTATCACGTCGTTGCAAGTTCAGGGCCTTGGCAACCTTGGTCCGTGCTATTTTGGGCCATACTAGATTTTGCAACGTGTAGGGACAGTGGCTTATCGCCTACAACTGCCAGCCACAGCTCGCCTCCATGATGTGTTTCATATCGGCCTCCTGAAACCATTCCATGGTGATCTGTCAGCAGCTCCCCTAACACTTCCCCTGATGCTGCATGGCCGTGTTTGTATTTAGTCAGAGAAGGTCCTCAAGGCGCATGTTTGTCGCGGTATGCACAAACTCTTGGTGAAATGGAAAGGGGCAGCAGTTGACACTTCTTAGATGCCACTTGCTGACTTCTGGAAGGCCTATCTAGATCATCAGCTCAAGGACGAGCTGACTCGCAAGAGGGAGGGGGAGGAGAGATGTCATGTGGGGCATCCTCTACAGACGTGACAGGCAGGCAGTACCAGCAGACAACGACAACAAAGGGGATTAGCCTTATCCCTTAGTAACAAGATAGTATTAGTTAGAGTTTGCTTTCAAATCAGTTTAGATGATGCCTTAGGCCTTTAGTTATGTAATGTGGAGGCTATGTAATGCCTGCCATCTAGTCCATATGAGATAGGCAATAAATCAATCTATTATCTCCTACCTCTACTCTCCTCCCCTGCCTTTGCTGCACAACAGCCCTTCGATGGTTGGCATCGTGCCACAAAGGTCTAGGGCCACCGCCAGCTACCTCCCACGTCTACTCCCTCCGGTCTAATCCCCCTTCTAATCACCCACCATGTAACAGCAGCTAGAGAAGCTTTGGCATTTAAGTGAAATGTACATATTTATTTGTCCTGTTCAAATATATGGGTAAAAATGACAATTATTAAGTAGTACCTCTAAATTATGATATTATGCATTTATGTACGGACAATCGCAGGAAAACATGTTCTGCCACGTGGAAATTTCAACAAGGAGCAAATTCATGCACTTGTCAATTGTAAAATATGGAATTGAGACCTGGGGTCCTCCAGTAATACCTGTGTTTTCTTCCTTGTTGAAATGTATTCCCTCTATTTGCGTGCATGTCATTCCCTTCGCTGCTACTTTTCTTATGATAGCCCTGCTACAATCTAACTAAATTAATAATAAGATAGTTTCTACACTTCCAGATGGCTCATATTTTGGAACTATTATGAGTAGACATCAAGAAGATGTTGCTGAACTCCGTTTTATAACAGATGAGTAAAGTGGGCGTTCCAAAGTTAATTTTATATTTGGACACATCAGCATATGTTTCAATATACCTTTTGTAGTTCCGGTCATAGCCATTGCCCTCATTTTCGAAGTTCTTATACTGATTGACAAACTGAGCTAGCTCCCTCCAGAGCACATCTGGATCAAATGCTCGTTGTTGCAGGCAGCAGTTGTTAGCAGTCACAGGGTAAAAGAAGGTGCCAACCAAAACCTATTTTCTGTGAGGTAATCCCAATGTGATGTGGTCTACGAATGGAGCATGGAAAATATGATTTCAGGTTCTAATTGCAAGAAGGTTATGTCAGAATGGGGCATAATTATACTGCTCCCAAGTACGGTGGTATTTCAGGTGATTCACAAGCTTGATAGAAATAATTTATTGTAGAGTATGCATTAGGTAATTTGAACATTGTATACATGATGCCAATGCATTTATGTTTCGAACCTAAGTTCATACCAAAGTATCCTGGTAATTTGAACATTGTATACATGATGCTAATGCATTCTTGTCTCAAACCTAAGTTTATATCAAAGTATCCTCAATATATTATACCAAAATTCATTTGGGATTTTTTCATGTGCCCGACTGCAGGCCGGCAATTCGCGGGGTTCCTTCTAGTTTCTGTGGACACTATTACTGCATTGTTTCAGTTAAGTTTTCCTACCTCTATTATGAAATATTTGTCCATTTTGTTGTGAATTGAAATGTTTGTTGGTCTGGCAGGTGTAGTAAGGAGCAGATTGGCTTTTGATTTGTTAATAGGATATACTTTTTGGCTGGTTTGCCATCTTGATCTGGGCTATGCGTGGGGTGTGGATCATGCTGGTCAGTATAATTGTTTTCTTGCCAAGATTGGTAGCAACTCAAAATTGCAGAGCCCCTTGATGTTCTGCTTGAGTTTCTGAAGTGTCAGTGAGACCTTTACATTTTAAAGTCTTTGTGCACACTTTGGCTATCACCTCGAGATTTTGCTTATTATTATGGGTAGGGAATGCAACCACATTATGCTCTCATTAGAAAAGGAAGATGATATGAGTGGTGAATTTTGCGCCATTGCTGTTACTCCATTCCCAGAATGATTTACGGGCTGAAGGAGCAGAAATGGGTATGCTGACAATGCGTTAAGTTACTATTTTCTTTCTTTTATGGTGCAGCGTAACCACTACCTGTTCAACCTCTAGGTTTTGTCCTTCCACCGGGGAACTAAATCAGGGAGGGATTATGCTTCTTAACAAAAGAAAGAAAGAAAGAAAGAAAGAAAGAAGGATAGATATATAGAAACATTCCAATTTCCAGAGATTTCAGAACCCCTCTGTTTTTTCAAATAGAAATGGAAAACATCTCTTAGTTGGAGTTCTCAAGGTTAATTTGGGATTTGAGCCTCTCTTTTATCCCTTGCCGCTTAGCCGTTAGTGCCGCCCCTGTGCCCTGCCGCGTGTGCCGTGCTGCACCAGTGCACCGTGCATTTCGTACTTGCCGCGTCTACGTTCTTCTTGCTGCTACGGCGTCTACTGCGCATCACGTCTACATGCGATGCTAAGCTGAGTTTTGACTCAGACTGGTCAGGCGCCAGCTTCATGGGCGCCACGTTGCCTGCTCCCCAAATCGGCAAGCCAAAGCCCCAGGGGTCAATTATGAAAACACGCCACCCTTCCCTCTTTTTCCGCATCCCCTGCCTGTCGACGCCTTCCTTTCCGGCGCCATGGTGGCATCTCTGTGCTCTTGTCCGTTGTTCGCACAAGCCGAGGACAAGGAGCCGATGTCCTTTGCCATCCGCGCAAATCAAGGAGGAGGAGCTCGCCGTCTGTGCTGCGCTCAGGAGTAGCCAAGGACCGCCGCGTGCTCCTGTCCTCTTCTATCTGCAGCTGTCCTCCTCGCCGCCCCTGTCTATGCAACCATCCATGTCACGTCCGTCGGTTCGCATCGTCGTCTGTTGTCCACGCATTTCGCATCCCGTTCACCCCTTGTTGATTGCACTTGTTGCGCTCCCTGTCGTGGCCCGCCGCGAGCCACGTTCTTGCCCCCACCACGCTAGCGATTTCGCCGCGACGACCCCTTGCAGCAAACCCAGCTTGCCGCATTTCTACCGTGACTGTCATTTTCAAATGTTTTTCCTTGCTGCACCAAACTTGTCAGCCGTCCCATAGAAAAAAACTTGTCTGCCGTCGCTACAGAGACAGCACAATTAATCTAGTTTGGACTACCCTCTAGATTCCACCACACCTTTTGCCTTGAGCAGTCAATCTTGTCAGTCTAGTAGTTTTCATGTAGTTAGATGCAAACCGTTTAATTTCCTTAGTTGCCACCGCCAAACCACAATTTCCTAAAGCCATACTTTCTATATCGTAACTCTAATTAAATCTGCTTGTTCATGTGATCTTGTAAAATCTAACTGTCAACGAAGTCACACTCGGACAATAAACTTGTGGTACCCTGGATCAGCTGGCCGGTGCTAAGGGGACAAGTTGCTAAGCAGTCCTCACGATTATTACTGTTACCTCGGATTTCTTGTTGAAAATAAATACGGAAAATGTGGAGGGAAAACAACTGAGAACTTCTAGGAGCATGTTATATTTCTCTCTGCCCAATGTGGGGGTTGCCCCGCCTTTATAGGCGGAAACAACTTACAAGTGTTTATACATTCCTGCCCCTAAGTAGTTTATGGTTTTACCCAATATCTCATTACAATGCCTTGGGCTGCTCCGCCATTTCCTCCTCGCCTCTACCTACTATATTCGCCGGAATCAGCTAGATACACTTCGTCGGTACGGAACACCACCCCACTCTAAGCTCCTCCAATAGGGTTCCTAATCTCTACTTGACCCTGAGCTCCACTTGCTTGCATCTCAGCTGGAGCCTTGCTGCACCTTGTCAGTATGCACGTCACGCTCTAGGTTAAGCACGCACCGCCTGGGTACATCGTACCACCTCGTCCAGATGTATGTCGCTAAGTCGTGCGAATGCATCTCGCCGAGGGTCAACGCTGTACCTTTGCAAAAAAAAAGGTTGTTAGTCTCTTGTCAAAGGATTAGGGGTACCTCAGCCGGGGCGTCGTGGCAGACTCCTCCAACAGTAGCCCCTCGCTGTCACGGGCAGTGGTCGTAGCACGGCTCTGGACAGCGCCTGCCTCTTGGCTCTGGACGAGGTGCCCCACTTTGTTGGAACTGACCCTCCTTTTCAGCCTTATCTCTCTCTCTCTCTCTCTCCTCTCCCATTGATTTAATACTCACCGTCATAGTTATAATCCAAACCGTGCCTCCGTGATTGCCGCATTGTTTCCGTTATCCTCCATCGGTATCCGGGCCTCCTCCGGGGCTATATATACCACCGGTGTCCCCTACATTCTCCCTTTGCCTTCACAACCTCTCCATTTTCTCGCCGCTTTGCTCCATTGGTAGTTGAGCGCTCCCTCCTGCTCGTCCTTGTTTGACTTCCCCCAAGCCCTAGTGATGAGATAGTGGCCCGATCTTTCGGTGAGACGAAGGTAGCTAACGGTTTGGTGGAGTTTGACCTTGACGATCTAACTATACCGTACGCGACGATACGCCTTAGCAATCGCTAAACCAGCCTCCGATGGTTATTGACCTTGCCGTAGGCACGATCAACCTGAACAACAAAGTTCGAGTTCCTGCAAGCAACCGAAGAACCAGCAAGAATTATGATAAATTGCAATCTAAAATTGCGAGTATTAAATTAGCACAAGAGCTAGAAGAACAAAGTTTGAGATTCCACTGGAGATCTAGACAAGGCGGTAGTCCTACACGACTTGTAGATGCAACATTGTAGCAGTAGCTAAACAACTCAATGAAACCCAAAAACTAGAGGGAGAATCCTAGGGGGTATATAAAGAGAAGATGTGTTCTGTTACAGAGACAGTCCCGAATGGTTTTGGCAATTGCTTCATGTTTTTGAGGAATTTGAAGGTGGGGCTAGACAGGTTGGAGAGAGCACGAGATAAACTTTCCAAAGAGTCTAAGATCACCCAAATCGGAGTTCGTATGCTCGAGATATAGTCGTATGAAGTTTGCACTGTCTCAGCAATCCGAATCAGAGTCCAGATCTTGTAAGACTTGATCTCCAGCTCTTCTTGGCCCCAAAGTGACGTGGGAAGCCTTCTTAAATAGCACCAAATCATCACTTGCATTTGCACTTGAAGTGTTGAGTGAAAACTTATTTGTATATTAGCTGCCTTGTTCATCCTTCCTTGTCTTCATGCTCCATTGCTTATCCAACTTAGTTTGGCTTGGACCTCGATTCCTAACAAGCAAAAGAACATATCCTTTAGGCAGCACTATATGTTCTTTAATATCAAACGAAGTATCAAGAAATGACAATACCTGATAATTAAGTTGCCGAGCACGAGCCCTAGTTATAGGTCCTTGTATTTTCGGCATGGTACTTGGGGCGGATGTAGGAGCTGTGGTTGTATCATTAGTAGGGATGTCCTCATTACCTAGCAATATTTAGCCCTCCCGTTGTGTAGTGTTGAAGCGTCTCCTAGACGATGTCGTCTTCCAAGAAGAGGCCGAGCCGAGCATGTCGTCCAGTAGGAAAGTCGCTGCCCCGAAGCAAAAGGGGAAGAAGACAAAGAGCACTACCATCTACTCACGCTGGCTCAGGGAGTCTAGTGCCACAGAAGCTACCCTAACCCGACTATGTGACGCCGGATGCTTTCTGCTAGACAGTGAAGAGCATGGTCCGGTACTCCCCCCCAGCTGGAAGCAAGCAGCGCTCCCCACCCGAAGGGCACATCCTATTGTTCACCACACAGTTCGAGGCAGGGCTCACCTTTCCAGTAGTTTCCATCATCCAGGAGGTCCTAAACCACTTCGGCCTCGAAGTCTCGGACCTTAACCCCACCACGATCGCCCGGATGGTGATTTACGAGTGGGTGGTCAGGACGATGCTCATGAAGAGCATGGCGGCTTGCTTCGCCTACTTCCATGAACCGGTGATGACATAGGTGTTTTTCCATAGCAAGGCATCATTGTTGTATGGGATGCTTAGCTTCCGAGAGAATCACCGCGCCGAGGTTACCTACCCCACCATGGCCTTGAAGAACAAGTGAAAGGATTGCACAACGAATGGTTCTATTATCGCGTCAACGATCTCTGCAGCTCCGGGAAAAAGGAGGTCCCCGTGTACACTAGCCGTCAGCTGATCATGCCAGACCATGACATGCTTAGGCACGACGCGCTCGAGCAGATGAGTCACCAGCTCTCCTCTCGTGACTTGGTCGAAGAATACATCTTGTTGTGTGTCCATCCCTATGCGACGGGGTGGAACCCGAAGGTAAGTCGGCCTTCCCTTCTTCTCATTTCTGACTCAGCCGACTTACCTATACTTAAGATTCTTGCCACCTTCACAGGGTACGACCTACCCTAACCGAACTGGAAAACGCCGGATGCTTTCTGCTAGACAACATGGAGCATGGTCCAGTCCTCCCCCCAGCAGGGAGCAAGCAGGACTCCCCACCCAAAGGGCATATCTTGGTGTTCGCCGTGCAGTTCGAGGCTGGGTTCACCTTTCCAGCAGCCTCCATCATTAAGGAGGTCCTAACCACTTCAAACTTGAGATTTTGAACCTCAACCCCACCATGATCACCCGAATGGTGATTTACGAGTGGGCAGTCAGGATGATGCTCATGAAGAGCACGACAGCTTGCTTCACCTACTTCCACAAGTCGGTGATGAAATCGGTACTTCTCCACAGCGGGGCATCGTTGCTATATGGGATGGGCAGCTTCTGGGCAAATCACCGCGCCGAAGTTACCTACCCCGCCATGGCCCTGAAGAACAAGTGGAAGGACTAGTGTAACGAGTGGCTCTATTACTGTGTCGGTGATCTTGGCTTCTCCGGGAAAAAGCAGGTCCCCGGGTACACTAGCCGTCAATTAATCATGTCGGACAGTGACACGGCGAGGCGTGACTCGCTCGGGCAGATGAGTCACCAACTCTCTTCTCGTGACTTGGTCGAAGAGTATACCTTACCGCACATCCGTCCCCTCGCGACGAGCTAGAACCCGAAGGCCTACCCTCTACCCGAGGGCAAACCACGTGGACCTTGCGACTTCTACGACTACAAGCCTACTGAAGGTAAGTTGGCCTTCCCCTCTTTTTATTTTTGACTCAACCGACTCACTTGTACTTAAGATCCTTGTCCTCTTCACAGGGTACAACCTCACCTACACGGAGTGAGAAGCCTCGTCCATACTTCGGTAGTATTCCATCCAGGAGGCTTGCTCCATGGTGAAGCTCACATGCAGGCACCGAAATCGTGCCTACGAAGTCTTCAAGTGGGAAATACCTCCTTGTCCTGGCTTGAAGACCGCCCAGGAGACCGATACCAAGCAGAAAAGGAAACGTGAGGCGTCCTCTTCGAAAAAGGGGAAGGGGAAGAAATGCATTGTTGCAGCGACGCACGACGACTCCGACAACGAAGAGAGCGAGCAGCTGGAGTCATCGGCATGAGGCGACGACGCTGAAGGGGGCGATGAGGACGTCATCGAGTTGGGCGACGAAGGGTCGGGGACTCACCCTGCCGCCAGAAAGGGCCTCGACTGGACCTTGGAGGAGTCGACTGAGATGAAGTCTCCTCCTCCTAGTCCCGAAATTGGGAAGGGACCGATGGGAGGTCTCTCCTCGGCCTTTGTCTCCACTGCCATCACGCAAATACACACTTTTCCGGGTTTAGCTTCATATCAGATCACCTGAGGCTAGCAGACGTTTCTTGTACGTCGCGTGCGTGGCTTGGGGGAGGACACTCTTGATGATAATGTCATGCACATACGCCTCCACATTTCTTTCAAATTGGGCACTGAGAGTCTTGCTGACCAGTTGGGCGAACGTCGCCCCACCATACTTGAGGATGAATTGCATGCAGATGTAGCAGAATGTCCCACACAGGATGATGAAGCTCGTCTTCTCCTTGTCCTCCTCGTCCATCCAGACTTGATGATATCCCAAGTATGCGTCCAAGAAGCTTATAAGCTCACAACAGGACATCGTGGCCATTAGCTGATCAATACGAGGAAGAGGAAAGTTGTCTTTTGGGCATGTCTTGTTGAGATTGGTGTAATCCACACACATCCGCCACTGGCCATTTGCCCTCTTCACGAAGACCGGGTTTGCAAGCCAATCCAGGTGCATGACCTCGCGAATGACTCCAGCCTTGAGGAACATCTTGCGCATGTGCTGTTTGACCGGGCAGGAACTTGGTGTAACCATCAGCTTCTGTTCGATGATACTTCACGGCACACCTGGAAGGCCCTATCGCTCCCATGCGAAGATGTCGCTATTCACCTGCAGAGTCAGCAGAAGCGCACGCTCCACCTCGGGGGAGAGATCAACGCTAATTACTATCGTCTTGTGTGGCTCCTCCTCAGACAACATCACAGTTTGGGTTTCCCCACTTGGTTTGGGTTTAGGGATCCACCAGCCTGTGGAGGATGACATGTCGATGCCAAAAACTTTGCTGGCTTTGCTGGAGTCCTTCATGATTTGAGCTTGGGAAGGATCCTGACTCGATCAGCACCTGAGGTGACATCATGGACATACCGGATAGTCGAGGTGGTATTCTCTTCAATGCAGCGAGATAGGCCCTAGTCGCCATACACCGTGATGACTTCTCTAGAAGCTGGCACCTTCAAGCAGAGATAGGCATGGTGCGGAATCACTCCAAACTTGTTGAGTGCTACTCTTTCCAGAATCATATCGTACTGGTATGGCATGTCGAAGACATCAAATAGTATATCATCTGTGCACTCATTCGCTTCATCCTGAAATCTAACCGGAAGTTCAATTCTCCCGACCGCTCTGACTGGTTCTCCCCCGAAGCCGAGAAGAGGAATTCTTGGAGATTGGAGGCAGGAGCGTGGAATACTCATCTTTTCCAAGGCGGAAGTGAACAGGATGTCCGCCGAGCTGCCTCTATTCACGAAGACACGTCATTCTTCTATCTCTGAGATGAGCATAGAGACGACCAGTGCATCATGATGAGGGAGGACGATGCCTGCTGCATCTTTGCCTGAAGGTGATCAGAGTGCTTGCCCAAGCTAGCAATTTGATCGGGGGATACGCCCCAATGTGTTGAACTTTATAAACATACTCCTTGCGTCAGCGCTTTGATGAGAATGTGTGAGCACTACACCCGGTGATCGCATGTATGACGCGATGTGGCTCCAACACTCCAGCTAGAGGACCGTGATGCGGAGGAGGCGGAGGGAGTTCGTGTGGAGGGTTGACGTGTGGCTACTGATCACGACGTAATCCCCCCACTGGGGTAGCCTGGTACTAAGCTCAGACCCGGGCAATAAGGTTGCACTCGGTGGTGGAATGTGAGCCACTTTGATGCACCTCATAGAATTTGTACTACTAGTTGCCAGCGTGAGGTGCTTCTCGTTGATGGTAACCAGCTTTGTCTCCTCGACCTCGCCCCTATCCTGTGTGAGGTTCTCTTCCATGGGGTTGAGTTGGCGCACGCGGGGGAGACCTCCGGCTAGGACATTCCTGGAACCCTTCGCGGGGTCCTCAGGACCGCTTGCACTCTTCCTCATGCTCGCTTCGGTGAGTGTCTCGGTGGTCTTCGTCCGAGACATGATAAACATCGCAGCGGCACAGACGTCGCCCCTCCACCTTCTCGGTCTCCGTAGGTAGGTACAACTGCATTCCTTGAGCTTCCTCACTCCGCAAGATTTGCCCTTCCTCAACACAAGCATAAACTCCCATGATGTCATAGAGCGACTCTACCCGACTCGGTCACTTCCTCTCCAGCTTATCTGCCAACGCTTCGTTGTTGATACCTCGATGTGCGGTCTCGCATATGGTCTACTCTGCAACACCATTCACTTGGCATTGGACCTCAAAGAAGCGACATTGGAAGATGTGGATTGTCTCGTTGGGACACTGCCGGAGATTGCTAAGGTCGGTCGATGTCATCTCTTTGTTCCGACACCCCTGAAAGTGCTCGTGGAGCTTGTCGCGTAGTTGCTTCTAGGAGTATATCATCCAGGGCTCCAGGCTGAGGTACCATGCTTGGGCGATGCCAGTTAGGGTGAGTAGTAAGCTCTTTGCCATGATGGTCTCTCCACCTCTGGCCGCCATCACTACCGCTTCATACACCCTTGTATGTTGGATAGGATCTGTGGTGCCAGAGTACTTTGGCAAGTCGGCCAGACGAAACTTGGGCGGGAACGACATGACCATAAGCCCCGAACTTAGGGGACTTGCCATGCTAGTGAGGTCGATGATTTCTGGGGCCTGGGGATGACGGGCGACGTAGAGGGAACCGGTGGGATGTGCCTAGTTGACATGGGCTTTGTGATAGAACTTTGGGTGTCCCAATCTTTCAATGAGAAACACACGTCAGTTTGGTGGAGGTGATTTTGACGATCCGGCTACACTCATACAGTGAGGGAGCGCCTAGGCAATCACTAAACCAATTCTTAGAGGTTATTGACCTTATCGTGGGCACGATCAACTTGAACATGAGGTTCTTTATCCCTGCAAGCAACCGAAGAACGAGCAAGAATAATTGAAGGCAATCTAAAATTGCAAATATAAATGAAGTATGATCTATTTCTATGGTGGAGTTCTGCAAAGTAGTCGAACTAGGTGGTCGCAAGACACAACTAAAGATAATGTTGTTTGGTCCTAGGCGAAACTATGCTCAACAAAACCCAAAGTTAAAGATAGAGTCCTAGGGGGTATAAGAGAAGATGTGATCTGTTACAGAGATAGTCCTGGATTGTTTTGGCAATTGTGGCGTGCTCATAAGGAATTTGAGTGATGGGTTAGATAGGTTGGAAATAGCACGAGATAAGCTTTTCAAAGAGTCTAAGATCATCCAAATCGGAGTCCGTATGCTCGATATATAGACATTTGAAGTAAAGGCTATCTCAGGAAGCCGAATCAGAGTTCAGAAGTTGTAGGATTTGATCTGTAGCTCTTCTTGGACAAATGTGACATGGGAGAACTCTTTATACAGTACCAATCCATGTGGAACATCATCATGATCACATGGACTTCATTCCCTCCTCCTCCCGCGAGCTTGAATTTGAATCCTCGCTTGTTCTTGACAATCTTGACGAACCTCCTTATGTTCTTTATAGCTCGAGCAGTGGATGTAGTTGAAGTAGTGGAAGTAGAGGTGACAGCGGGTGTATCCATGGGGATCATGTCCTCATCACTTTGCCAGGGCACTACCCGATGTGTATATCCTCCTAGAGACTTGGACCATCTTCATAGCTATAATAGCCACGCGAGCAGCTTGCTGATTGTGTTGGATGCTGGCCCGAAGACGCGCCGCCTCCCGATCCACCTCGCTCGCAAAAGCTGACGCTCTGGCTCAAGCCTCGCCCAAATTCCGAAGGAGCTCATCGACGGTAGGATCAATGACGTGGATCTCTTCACGCTTCGCCGTGCGTGCCTCGCCTAGGTGGCGATGAAGCTCTTCTGCCGCACGGGATTCTAGTGGCAGGACAGGAGTCGCTGCAGCCCGTGTCGCGTCAAGCTGCGCTCGAAGCACCTCGAGCTCCGCCACTGCAGGCACACCTACATTGCCTCCGCCCACTTCGCCACCTCCTTGGCTTGGCACCGAAGGTCCTCTACTTCGTCCACCAAACTTTGTGCACTTGTCCTTTCACCCTCGGCCACTAGGGGTACTTGTTCCTCTTCTGCCCAACCATCAACTTGCCCTTTGCCACCTTCGACAACACGTGTCACAACTCCGCCTAGGGGCCCGACCAGGACTACGGGAATTCCGGTCGGACCAGGCAGGGCTGAAGCATTTTGCCTCGACTACTCACCAACACCTCCTTCCTCACTTCCCGAGGATAGAGGAGGAGTCTGGCGTTGGACTGGGGTACCGGACTCCTGTCCCGCTACTGCCTTTTGCTTGGTGCCCGCCAAACTCTTCTTCGCTCAAGGTGGCATGATGCCACAACTGGGTAGCAATAGGTCGCTAAGATGTGGCCTTCCGCTATCCCCATGGTCGGCGCCAACTGCAAACGAAGTCACCCT
Organism: Stipa capillata; assembly: GCA_019208055.1. NCBI lineage: Eukaryota > Viridiplantae > Streptophyta > Magnoliopsida > Poales > Poaceae > Stipa > Stipa capillata. The sequence continues at coordinate 127,249 of JAGXJF010004349.1, forward strand.
CGGACGGTAAACTTGTGGCACCCCGAATCGGCTGGCTGAGGTGCTAAGGGGACAAGCTACTAAGCAGTCCTCGTGATTGCTATTGCTACCTCGGATTTTTTGTTGAAAATAAATGGATAAAATGTCGAAGGAAAAACAACTGAGAACCTCTGGGAATATATTATATTTCTCACTGCCCAATGGGAGGGTTGCCCCACCCTTTTATAGGCCGAAATGACTTACAAGTGTTTATACATTCCTGCCCCTGAGCAGTTTATGGTTTTATTACCCAATATCTCATTACAATGCCTTGGGTGGCTCTGCCATTTCCTCCTTGCCTCTACCTACTATATTCATCGGAGTCAGCTAAATATACTTCGCTGGTACGGAACACCACCCTGCTTTGAGCTTCTCCGGCAGGGTTCCTAATCCCTACTTGACTTCGAGCTCCACTTGCTTGCATCTCGCCTAGAGCCTTGTTGCATCTCGTCAGTATGCACATCGCCCTCTAGCTTAAGCGCGCACCGCCTAGGTACATCGTACCACCTTGTCTAGACGTATGTCACTAAGTCGCCCGAATGCATCTCGCCGAGGGGCATCGTTGTACCTTTGCAAAAAAAAACTATTGTTAGTCTCTTGTTAAAGGATTAGGGGTAACTTGGCCGGGGCATCGTGCGAACTCCTCCAACACTAATTTATTGTAAGATTTCTAAAGTTCTTTGTTTGATTCTATCTGATATTTATTTGGATTTTACGCATATGTCAGCTATTGGTTCATACCCTCATCCGTGACTGAAATGCCTTATTCCCTTTGACACAATATTAGATTGCGAATGAATTGTCAATATAGTAATAGTTAATATCAATTTTGGGGAGAAAGAATCTATGGGAAGGCGACTCTCCCCCTCACACCTAATGCCCCTTAGCCTTCTACGCTTTATCCTCTGTTTCCTTATATGCAGCTAGGATGGATCCATAAAAAAAAAGATAGGTGGTTGCTGCTGCCTATTCTCGTTTTCCTTTTACCTGGTTAAAAAAAAGAGCTAAGTAGCAGCAGCATGCTTTCTAGAGTTTTACACCCTTCTTGGTTTCGGCTAGAGCCATTTTGGTTCATGAACAATTGCAATAGTTACTAAGAGAAGTAACTTTAAGTAAGTGTAATGGTAGATAATTATCTATCAACTCTAAGTGAATGGTCTGATAGGTAATTATCTATCAACTTTATGTGAATGGCATGGTTCGTAATTATTTATCAATTAAAGATAGCCGTCAGATTGACAGACCATCAAATGAATATTAGCCATTAGATATATTCGATCCGACGGATCTAAATTATCTATGTACACTTTGTAGGATGGATTTAAGAGAGAAAACTGAGACTTTTAATAGATAGTATAGATGAGAAAAGATGTAGCTGAATTTGTTTTGTTTTTTTACTAAAACTTGAACTTTTGAACTATTGCTGTCTAGCATGGTTTCCATAGTACATAGCCAAACCAACTTGTTTAAATCGTTCAAACCAGCCCAACCTAGCCCAAACCGTTCACCTATGGGCTGCTTGGAAGAGCTAGCAGAACAGGCCTACCCCTGATTAGGCCTAATGACACAAAAAATCTCCTAATAGCCGTCTCCTCTCTTGCCTCTCTTGTTTCCTACAATGCAGCTAGGATGGAGCCATAAAATGGTTTATTAGGTCCGGTAGATGAACAGTATCTATATATAAGAAAGTTGCTGAGCTTCTCGGCAAAATGTACGTCATTATTAAAGGCGTGGCCAACTTGCACCCGTCCAATCTTACAGTTATCTCACACGATCCGTCAGATTTTCCATCTGCCAATTATCATGCAGCTCCTCTAAAACTGTCATTTACAATCAGATCCTCTGACCCAAGCTCACCTTCTTGAGTCTCTGTCCCCGCCCATCCTCTCGCACTGTGCTGCCACCATGCAAGCCCCCACAGCGCCGCCTGCACCTTCCTTGCATCTCACCTCCTCCTCCCACTTGTGCTTGCATCAACCCTCCCCCTGCATTGGCGCTTCACCCTCCTTTGGCCACCTCCCGCGCCACCCCTCCCTGTGCCTCACCGCTCGCTCGCCTCACTTCCAATCGCATCCTCCCCTTAGCGTGTCACCCCCGACCAGGGCGGCGCCGGATCCGCCCTTTGCCGCTGACAGAGACGTCGCGCCCGGCTCTACATGTAGGGTAGTTGCGCTTGTCCATTCCCGATGAGGTGAACGGATTCAACGAAAACGCTGTGCCTGGGCTAGAGGTCGATGTCGTGGCAATGACATAATGATCATCCGCCAGGCCTGACCCAGTGACTGCTGCCGATGTCTAGCTCGCCAGGTCGTCCTGCGGCACGCCCCGTGCTCAGCGCGTCCTATGGGGCGTGGACGCCTCCCTCCCTCATCCTCAGGTACAACCGCTCCCTCCCTCTCTCTATCCCCCTCTCTCTCTCATCTCTCTCTATATCTCTCTCTCTTTCTCTCTCTCAGGAATTTGCCTCTCAAGTGTTAGAATTATTGGGCCTAGCTAGCCCATTAATTCCTGAAAATCCCAAAAGGCCCAATTAAATTGCTAACACTTGTAATTGGTTTAGTACCATATTGCTAGTGGAAAGAAATGGAGGAGGGAGCTAGTCTATATAAAGCGGAGGAGGGGGCTGCCATCATTGCACCTCAAGCTTTAGAGCTTTTCTCTCCCTCTCCCACGAAGTGCCCTCTTGTGTTCTGTCTCTTCGTGAGCATGAACCTTGAGCGAAGCATGTTCTTTCTAAGTGTTTAGTTCCTAGTATTATGCTGCCACATTAGTGCTATTCCATCCCGACGTTCGCGTGCACGGGCGTCCGAGAGGACAGGCCTCCGAAACCCTCGCCTTTGAGATCCTGCACTGGGAGAAGACGAATAAGGTTTTTGGGGAGCGCTTTGCGCGACTGTCCGCTGTTCGGCTTGACTTCTTCGTCTACGTCAAGTATGTGGCGACCATGAGGCGCGAGGTGCCGTTGTACAACTACATCAAGCGGGGCGTAGGGCGCTGCTGTACGACTACCTCCACGACGTCGATCTTCGTCATGACTATGATCAACTACATCGACATTGAAGGACTCATCAACATCGGGTACATTTATGTACATGCGATCATGGTTTTGATCATATGTTTGATGGTTGTTGTTATAGTGTATACTTGATATATACACTGCTTGATCTCTTTGTGTGTGGACTAGTATGCATAAGACATACGCAACAATAGATGTTGTGCTAATTTTTTCATGATATCTTTTCAGTAGACTAATTTTATGATAGCTTTTGGCTATGGTCTATATACTAGCATGTCTAGTCTATTTAGAGATATTCTGATGATTAAGTACACTAGCATGTGTAGCTTATTTTAGAAATATCTCTATGGTTACATATTATGTTATTAATATTTATATCGTATTTCCTACTTTCGTGGATTAAAAAATAATTGAAAATGCCTAATTATTCCAACAATCCAAAAACCTTATTATGTTAAACCATATGTTAGGCAATTTTCGATGACTGGCTTTGCCGCTGCGCTAAAACCAGGTTGTTTTAATGGACCACATCTTAAGAGATGGCAAACTAAAGTAACCTTGTGGCTCACCGCTATGAACGTGTGCTGGGTGGCGGCTGGCAAGCCTGAGGAAACGGCTACTCCTGAACAGGAAAAAGCGTTCTAGGATGCCATCATCATCTTTGTGGGTGTCGTCATTAGCGTGCTTGGTGAGAAATTGGTTGATGCATATCTACATATGCATGATGCCAAGGAATTGTGGGATGCGCTCGAGGCCAAGTTTGGCGCAAGCGATGCTGGCAGTGAACTGTATATCATGTTGCAATATCATGACTGCACAATGGTCGATGACCGTTCTGTAGTTGAGCAGGCTCATGAGATACAGTGCATTGTAAAGAACTCAAAACTCCTAAAGTGCATGTTGCCCGACAAGTTTGTCGCAGGAGGCATTATTGCCAAGTTGCCTCCCTCATGAACTTTACTACTTCTCTAAACATAAGAGACAAGAGATCTCTGTCGAGAATCTCATTGGGTCTCTTGATGTTGAAGAGAAGGCGAGAGCAAAAGACACACACTCTAAGGAGAACGAGGGACCTTCTAGCGCTAACTTAGCACAGAAGAAAAACACCCACAAGTTCAAAGAAAAAACAAGGTTGCACAGACTCCCAACTTTAAGAAGAAGAAGAACACAAGAGAGCATCCTTGCTTTGTGTGCGGTGAGCTTGGACATTGGGCCAAGGACTGCAAGAGTCGCAAAGGCAGGAAGAGTCAGCAAGAACAAAACTTAAGTCTGTCAATGTGACTATTGGCAACACCGAGACGGTAGCAGGGTATGGTAATTCACCTACTGTTCTGTCGGTTTGTCTGTCTACCGATTGGTGGATTGATACTGGTGCCAATATTTCATGTGTGTGCTGATATCTCTTTGTTCTCTACTTACCACGTCGCTCGGGATTCCTCAGTCTTGATGGGGAATGGGTCACATGCTTCTGTTTATGGTGTTGGCACGGTCGATCTGAAGTTACTTTGGGAAAGATCATGCAGCTACAGAACGTGCAGCATGTCCCTTCAATAAACAAGAATCTTGTTAGCGGCTGCCTTCTCTGTGGAGATGGGTTTAAGTTGGTATTTGAGTCAAATAAAGTAGTCTTGTCCAAATATGGATCTTTCATTGGAAAAGGCTATGGGTGCGGAGGCTTGTTTCGCCTATCTCTTTCAGACTTTTGTAATAAAGGTATAAACCATGTTTGTGATAGAGTTAATAGAGATGAAGCTAATATATGACCTTCACGACTTTGTCATATTAACTATGGTACCATGACGCGGCCTGCCAGTTTGATTTTAATCACGAAAATCACCTTAGTCAAAGGCTCTAAGTGCTAAGCTTGTGTGCAAGCGAAGTAAACTCGTAAGCCCCATAAGGCTACAGAGGAAAGGAACTTGGCACCATTAGAACTCATTTATTCTGATCTATGTGAGATGAATGGTGTGTTGACACAAGGTGGAAAGAAATACTTCATGACCTTGATTGATGATTCCACTATGTGTATCTGTTAAAATCTAAGGATGAGGCTTTACACTACTTTAAAATCTATAAGACAGAAGTTGAGAACCAACTTGAAAGAAAAATCAAAAGGGTTAGGTCCGACCGTGGTGGAGAGTATTTTTCTAAAAAAATCATTTTATTCTGTGAGGAACATGGTATAATCCATGAGAGGACGCCTCCCTATTCACCCCAGTCAAATGGGGTTGCCGAGAGGAAGAACCGCACTCTAACAGATTTGGTTAACGCCTTGTTAGACACTACGGGGCTATCAAAGGCATGGTGGGGGGAGGCTATATTGACTTCTTGTCATGTCCTAAACAGAGTTCCTACAAAGAATAACGAGATAACCCCATTTGACAATGGGAAAACGAACAAGGACATCACTCTCACATTGCGCACTTGGGTTGCTTGGCCAAAGTCAATGTGCCAATTCAAAGGAACGCAAGCTTGGACCCAAAACCGTTGGATGTATCTTTCTGGGCTATGCTCATCATAGCGTTCGTTATAGATTGTGCCTCGTCCGTGCAACGAGTGCTGCTGTATGCAGCTTGGTGTCATAGGAATCAGAGAGCCCCATTCTATCGACATCATCTCCGAAAACCCTTCAGCCATTCTCGTGGAATCCACACTCCCTCCCCTCTGCCCCCTCCTACATATTCTTGCCCCACCCTTCGCGGCACATCGGACGGAGACCAGGGCACCTGAAGCATTCTCTAGGAGGAGCCGCGCCAACGGATCTGCACCCGCCTTGCGTGATAGAGTGTAGCTTGTCAATCCTGTGGATGCTCCTCCCAACTTATTTCACACCGCTGCGCCTCTCCCATGCGCCTCCGGCCGTCCGCCGACGAGGGCGCATCAATAGAGCCTCCATGCGCTCCACCGCCCTTGGGAGTCACTGCTCGCCCGGTGCCCCCCTGTCGGCTTGTCAAGTGGGTGTCTCCCAAAACAAAGTTAGCGCTGTCCTCGGTCCTCTCCACCGCAAGGACGGCTTGTGGCCCGGGGTATCCCCCGTCCGACGGCAAGCCTCTTTAACTTCCTCACCGTTTCCCAACTGACCCTACAATTCAAGTATTACGCTCACTGGGCCTCGCTGACTTGCGTCATCAGATGCCGTTATACAGCTCGTGCCCGAGCGCGAATCGAGCGTGACGGGTGGCTGTGAAGGTGCGGTCCTTTTGGACCTTCGTGGAGAACTATTTTAGAAGGGAGCTCTCCTCTACATTAGTATGAAGTTCCTATGTTTCACGTCTTCGCACCGTGCGGAAACCTGAACGAGAAACTGCTCTCCGTTCTTTCCCGGGGGTTCGACGCACGGCGCTTCACGGCCCTGTGCTCTGCTCTTCTCCTCCGTCTTTTTGTCGTCCCGCCTCCCGCGGTGCGCCAGTCCTGCTGTTCTTTGTCTGGCTCCTCCCCAGCCCCCCTCGTCCTTGCTGCGCCTCTGCTATAATCTCTCTCCGCCTCCCCCTCTCATTGGCTCGTGCCCTCCGCCATCGCTGTTGTTGTCCTCCGCCCTGGGGGGCGGTGCGTGCGTCCTTTCCTGCGCTGTCTCGCGCTGATCTTGGCCTGCTCTGCCCGCGTCTGGTCTCTCCCTCCCCGCCCCCGCGCTTTGCCTCCCTCCTCGGTCTCCCCTGGGGTCCTCGCGGTTCTCGGCCTTCCCCCCCTGGTCTCTGCTGTTTTTCTGCTTCGCTTCCCCTCCCCCCCCTCCAACGTGGCTCATGTACTTCCTCTTGGCGCGGCTGCTGTCCCTGGCCGTTGCTCCGCCGCCCCTCTCCCTCGCGGTCCCCCCTGGCCGCCCGCACTTGAGCCAGCACTTCGCCTAGCAATGATTGACGCTAGCGCATGGCTTCGTGGGCTTGCTGGCCTTGCCGGTGGTTTGCAAAACCCCAATACCAGTCTTGCTGATGCACCCTGTGGCTGCCTCCCCATGTGTCCTCCCGGTCCCCCGTTCTCCGGATACTCTGAGAGCATTCACTCGAATGTGCAAGCGGCGCTTGACAACTCTGTCAGCCTCCTGAGACACTCCGGCGTATATCACCCTTGGGCTTACCCCCCCCCTCACCGCCCGCGCAGATCTCTTCCCACACGGGTATTTCCCGACCAATGCGGATCGACACGCTCGCGGGAAGATGGAGTCCAGATCTGAGGGCTCCCCCGGCCTGCGTTTCTCCTCGTGGTCACCCATTTCTATGTGATCGGAGATCCGTGAAGTAGAATTAGTGAGGCCAAGCTATTGGTTAACTGAGAGGAGAGATTTCTTTTATGAAGACCCACTCGTGAAGATGCAATTCTCTCCTAATCTGTATGGCAGGTTGATGTTTCATCTAATGTGTTCTGAGTGGCCTTTTGAGCAGAGATGTTGTCCTATAGAACATCTTTTAAGAACACACCTATATGGGTCCGACTGTTAAACGTCGCAGTCTATGAGAGCTGGGTACTCTCTAACAAACTCATGAAAAGGCCCGGAGTATGACGTATAAGCTCCACCCGCGGAAAAGCTCTTCGGCAGCCTAGTATCGGTCAAGGCTTTGCGTGAAACTTGTTTGCATAAAACTTGCAGTTCAAGGCATAGTCCACTGTTCAAGTTGTAAATAAGTGTAGCATGGAGTTCTATGTGAAAGTTCAACTTAACAGTCTTCACTAAAACGCTGGTATATCAAACAATACTTTGGAACAGAGAGCAATTTCCTGGTGCCTTTGGGATCTGGTGGGGGATTGTTAGAATTATTGGGCCTAGCTAGCCCATTAATTCCTGAAAATCCCAAAAGGCCCAATTAAATTGCTAACACTTGTAATTGGTTTAGTACCATATTGCTAGTGGAAAGAAAATGGAGGAGGGAGCTAGTCTATATAAAGCGGAGGAGGGGGCTGCCATCATTGCACCTCAAGCTTTAGAGCTTTTCTCTCCCTCTCCCACGAAGTGCCCTCTTGTGTTCTGTCTCTTCGTGAGCATGAACCTTGAGCGAAGCATGTTCTTTCTAAATGTTTAGTTCCTAGTATTATGCTGCCACATTAGTGCTATTCCATCCCAACGTTCGCGTGCACGGGCGTCCGGGAGGACAGGCCTCCGAAACCCTCGCCTTTGAGATCCTGCACCGGGAGAAGGCGAATAAGGTTTTTGGGGAGCGCTTTGCGCGACTGTCCACTGTTCGGCTTAACTTCTTCGTCTACGTCAAGTATGTGGCGACCATGAGGCGCGAGGTGCCGTTGTACAACTACATCAAGTGGGGCGTAGGGCGCTACTGTACGACTACCTCCACGACGTCGATCTTCGTCATGACTATGATCAACTACATCGACATTGAAGGACTCATCAACGTCGGGTACATTTATGTACATGCGATCATGGCTTTGATCATATGTTTGATGGTTGTTGTTATAGTGTATACTTGATATATACACTGCTTGATCTCTTTGTGTGAGGACTAGTATGCATAAGACATACGCAACAATAGATGTTGTGCTAATTTTTCCATGATATCTTTTCAGTAGACTAATTTTATGATAGCTTTTGGCTATGGTCTATATACTAGCATGTCTAGTCTATTTAGAGATATTCTGATGATTAAGTACACTAGCATGTGTAGCTTATTTTAGAAATATCTCTATGCTTACATATTATGTTATTAATATTTATATCGTATTTCCTACTTTCGTGGATTAAAAAATAATCGAAAATGCCTAATTATTCCAACATCAAGTGTGTTAGACAAAGTGGAGCATGGTTGCGGCACTGCAGTACTGGAGTGCGGGGATCTCCTCTCTTCCCCATTTTTTTTGTAGATAAAATTCCTCTTCCCCCTTTTGATGTCAATTTTTTGGGTGATTTGATTGCAGGCCAATGGGATTACAGAAAGCTAAGGCTTCATAGCTAGAGCGAACTGATGGGTTCCATCTTCTCCTTGATCAACGGAGCAAGCTATGTGTGAAAGCATGCTTCCATAGACCACATTGATCAAGTATTCAGCTCACCCTTTTGTGGAATTCGTTGATTTTACCTTTTGTTCAAGTGGTAAATTGCTGCCATTAGAACTTCCATACATAACATTGTTTTCACAAGGTAAATGTTGGTGTGCGTGCTGAATCTTGTTCTAAAATTTAGACTGCAACTATTGGCAACGATGCCTGCAGCTTCATTCTGTTTTCCTCTCATACGAATATCTGTCATTCATATCTAGCAAGCATGACGTCAAAATTACACAACATCCATTTGTTTCATGTTAGAGTTGGTTACTGCATTTCTGTAATACTGATGGAGCTCGCTGAAGGTGTTAGTTACTTCATGCAAACATAGCTCTATATGCAAACTTTTCTCAGCAAACATAAAGTCCTTTGTAATTGTGCCTTTGGTTCCAAATGAGAATTGTAATGAGGAATGATACCCAACTGAAACCTCTTAGCGTTTCTCTTTCATATTTTTCTTGCAGTGTTCAGATTCTTCCAATGTGTTTTTCACATTCCGAGTAATTTATTGCACGAGCTGAACTACTGAGCCATCTCAATCGAAATTATGAAATCTAGAGTTATCCAAATTATTCTATTAGTTGTTCCTGCCTTCCCTACCCTTTTTATGGCAAGCAACTCCTTCTGCCGTCTAGAGGAGTATTAGGCTCACATCTTCCTTACTAATTTTGCATAGAACCCAAATAATTTTTTGTGTTCATTCATGTTCGAACGTTGAGCCAATTGCAGTTTTTGTTTTTTTCTACGCAAAATCACATGCTCCTGCTAAATGCAGTTCCTGCTGTACATTGAACTTATTGACCATTTTATATTTTGCCGGCTAAGGCACATCGCTCACTGTCTTAGCGAGTAGAAGCTAAAGCTAAAGATGCTTCTCTTATTGCTTACTCTCCCGTTTTGCTTCTTTGATGCATCATTAAGCGTATGAGAAATATCTAGTGACATGACTATTTCTCGGTTCAATCTATCTCTGTTGAGATAGTTTATTGCCTTCATCACTTCAGTTGGTGAAAAGACATCTATTCCTTCATCATTTTAGTTGCTTCGTAGATGATGATTGGAACTCTAAACTTAGCATTTAAGATTTATGTAGGTCAAGTTTTATATCTTGATGTTCTTTGAAACTCAGCATCTAAAATCTTACTGTGTTGATTTTATACCTTGCTGTTCTTTGAGAGATGCTAGCATCTGTAGTAGATTGGTTTCAGCCACATCCTAAAGTATGCAATAATGGCTTGGAACAAGAATAGTGTTCTTACTTTTGTCTAAACTTTCACAGTATATCATTTTCAGTTTCGTTAAGCATATTTCTTCTCTTTCAGTGCAGGATAGCATCAGAAAATCTAAAAGGCAATTGAAGCTTTGCTTCATTATTGCATCAAAGATATTGACCAAGTTATACTCCTTTGGGAAAGAAGTTTGTTAATGTGTGCATAAATATCTCATTGGTTCTTTGGAAATCATGTTAGAAAGTTGTTTCTTCTTCATTGCCTCTGTAACTGCTTTGCGCTCTTTATATTGATGCATTTCGATTATTCTATTGGTGTTAAGATCTACCAGTTGAGCTAATAGAGAAATATCTGTTAAATTTTTCTTCACTACCCTCCAAGATGAATGATCAAAAGACAGATGATGATTGTTTCCTTATTTAGAATGCAGCACTAGATTGGGCTTATTGACACTGCCTCCACATATATAAAATAAACTGTTATCTACGCATGTCCTAGCTTCTTTCTAGGTAAGTATTTTGGAGATTTTGATGTATGGCCTGGTTATCTCATTCAACTTGCTGGCATCTTAGTAATTCACTAAGATATTTGATGGGCTCCATTCTTTTGTCAAAAACTACTTCATTTGCACCATTGCCCAATTAAATTGGAGATCTTTTTTATAGGATGCATATCTTTAGCATACTTGCCTTAGAACACAAGTTCTAAGCAAACGAGATGTCATGATGCAACACACAGTGATATTTTTTTTTCGTTTTTGATATGGAAATAGCTTTTATAAATAAATATGAAAAAGAGCACCTACAAGATGTAGTAAGGGAACATAGTAGGAAAGAGATATAAGCTACCTCATCCCATTCATTTATATACAAATATGTTGTATAGGGTATATACAGAAAAAAAAACTTGCCACATGTTTAATTCTAGAGCTATTGTCTTCAATTTTGGTAAAGAAATTTTATTTTCTTCTCTTTTAGTGTAGCTTCTTGCCATCAGAAAATTACAGTTGTTGCAGGAGATATTGAAGAGATTGAACCGGACTTTTCAAATCGCATCTTCTGATGACAAGGAAAAGCAAAGTGATTCTCAGGCCTTGCTCTCCTGTCTTGTTCAGAATTTCAGCAGAAGTGATAAGAAATCTGTAACTCTTCAGAATTCAGGCATTTTTTCTGTTGGTGCTCTTGCTAATGCTACTACACTTGAATTTGTGACACACATGCCAAAGTTCCATAAGTACCTAGAAATAGGCTTTCAAATTTCGTGGGTGTACCAAGTATGCTGTTTTTCTATGCTGTGTGGTTGGTAATATCTTCCTTGCACTCGATAACAAGGTGTCAAGGTGCTCCTTTACTGTGATGGTATCGTGTTAGTACCTCAGAATTACATCTGACTTATGCTTAATGTGTCGCTTGATATTTGAATAACCGTCTAACATATCATACGTATAAGGATTTATGTATCCATCACTGTTGGACAGTCTAACAATGAGCCAACATCTCATACGCATTTCAGGCTTATACGTCACTGTTGGCCAAGCTTAGCAAAAACACACATCAACACAAGAGTCAAATATATTTCCAAAATCCTGTAAAGACTTAGTGTCATTCTCAAATACGTTAAGCAAAATGATCTTGGAGGAGCCCGGCAAACAGTACCCTCACCTTAACCTAGCCATACAGCTAGTGCGTCGCTCGATAGCCCGTTACAATCACCCACGCTTTGTCTAGATGTCCATAGCATCACAACTAGTGGATCACTCAACCTTAACCATCAAACTTGACGTAACGAGAGAACGACCCTAATTCTTTACGGCAGCCTCATACACTTCAAAAGACATATACACATGGTGTATGGGGTGCCACAAATACAATTTGTATATCACAAGACATACTCTAGAGATAGAGTTACAAGATACACGCAACACGTCCCACACACAGGTAGTTAAATAGTTTATACCCAACACGACTCGAAGGTTGTTCATATCCAAAAGAAAGTATGGAATAAAAGGGGAAATATGTATAAAATACCCAAGATGGCAGCCTCTACCATCTCACAAAAGCCACATCAACCCACATATGACCGAGGGAAGCAAACTATACAACTAGATGTCAGTTTCAACATTTTCTGCATCATAGAAGTCACCTACACTAGGATCACCTATAGCATTTTAGTAATGAAATTTCTATGAGTACTTTCATACTCGCAAGATGTTTCTTAAGCTCATTCCATTTAATTTAAGCATGTCATAGAACAAGAATTAAAATAGTACACAAGTATTTCATCAACAAGATGTTATAACATGATATGAACATGAGAGATTAACAAATATCAAGATGTATTCATCATGATCATTTATTCTCAGATTTAACATATAAATCTCATATTAGCAACATATTTGTAATCAATCAAGATTTCAATCATTTTCATCACATTAAGTCAACCAAGACGTAAATCATCAATCTATTAAGTCAACCAAGACTTAACCCAATTCTTTCTCAATTCAAAAGTGTTCCAAAGTGTCATTAGCTCATAGTTGACCAGCTATGACTACCCAACAGTCCCGCATAACACTTCCACCGTGGGTGGGAGTAAAACCCCCCAACACCGGCATCGACTAGACGACTAGGATTTTACGTTTCCCACGCCCATCGATCCATCTACTGAAGCAAAACCCTAGCTCTTATATCTCTCATTAAATTTCATAGTTCATTAGTAAATATTAATTTCCTGACCCACTAGCCATGATCCATAATCAAAACCTTAACATGCTAGTGATTCCATCCATCACAAATATCAACACTTAACAATATACAACCAAGCATAACATCTTATTCATAACCATAGCATAACTTGATGGTATTGCTCCTATTCATACTAAGGATCAACCTCGTACAACTCCTCGTTGCCGCGGTCTACTAAAGACAAAACTGAAACATTGGAAATAATAAAAGAGGGCAAAAATTCAATGCCAGAAAATCCAGAGGTTACATTGCGAGTGGAATGCATTCTAAAATATAGGAAATAAAATCATGAAGCTAATTCAATTGTTTAATCCCATTTAGAATTCTAGAACTAAAGTTATGAAATTGTTTAAGATTTATATGCAAATTTTAGTGTATAAGAGCATCTCCAAGAGCTTCTCTAAAACCCACTCTCTATATCCCCATATGAAGAGCCATCTCCAAAAGATTCCCTCTCCATATTTCTTCCATCTCCAAAAGCTCCTCTATATCTCACTCTCCACATTCCACTCCTCTAAATTTTATCCATATGTTGCAAATGACAATATATTTTTAATGCCTATTAGTACAATTAATACATCCATCTTCACAATACTTTAATATTCTTATTAGTACATCATATTCACGGACAAACTCCACTCAACTTTTCCTTTCTATAAGGCTAATGCAAGTATGCAACATACAAAAGCTACAACTCAAAACTAATTTACGGATTGAACTCCTCCAAGATACAGTTATGCAACATACAAAAGCCTATTTTTTTCTATATACTTCTTTGCCTCCAAATGCAATCACATAGACTACTAGTAGAATTCACTGCCAATTCACAGTTGGTTTCAAGATGATGAGATCAGATGAGATGTTCATAGTACTACTAGTATATGTTAGGGAAGCTTCCGCGGGTCTAGAAATCCCCACATTAAGAGAAAGGCCATGTTCAGAGACCTGTTCAATTCCGGCAGAATTCAGGAAAACTCCATGGGGAGCGTGGTAAAAGGAGAGCAATATATCTAATGGGTTCAGAATTGTAGTTCTATAGGAAAATAGAAATATACTTTCAATAGTAGGCATTAGAGTTGTAGAATAACTACAACATATTTTAAGATACAGATATATTGATTTCCGCATCTAGTCTAGAAAATGCACAGGAAATTCAGCTAATCATTACCAATTCAGTCCACTCAGGCCATAAAAGTTAACCGAATCACATTAGGATGCATTTAGTAATAGGTGGGGTGAATGATAATATATAAAGAGAGGCGCATTATAAGCTTAGAGATGCAAGAACTTTTGCACAAGAAATTCTGAAGGGAAACAAGTGGAGGGGCTCTTGTTAGCTCTGCATTGCGATAGCGAGCCCATTTGCTCGTGCTTGTACTCAAAACTGAAGTGGCCTTTTTCATCAGCTTCAGCACCCCCATATGCTGCAAACAATAGTTTACTGCAATGATCAGGCAGGCAAGCTGAATCTTCAATAGAAACCAGATAAGAGTTAAAACTCCACACTTTGTTGAAACCAAATCGAGTCAGATGGCTGAAAATAAGCGTACAAAAGCAAGTGAAGTTCCCACTCCCTATTTTTTTCTATATACTTCTTTGCCTCTAAATGCAACCACACACACTACTAGTAAAATTCACTGCTAATTCACAGTTGGTTTCAAGATGATGAGATCAAATGAGATGTTCAAGTTTGGGCATGAACACAGCACAAGCTCAGCGCAGGCACTCACCGCATGGCCTAATGATTGATGATCTTTCTTTCATATCCAACCAGACAAACCACTACTAAACAAGAACCACATCGTAGTGCTGCAAATGCACCAAAGCTTTCAACCTTCACCAATTGCAAACGCATAGTAGAGCAGCCCGGCCGAGAAGAAGAAGCGAAGCTGGGGAGACACAGGAGTGGCGTGGCAGGCTGGCCCAGGAGACGCGGAGCATGCCGGTGCCTCAGCAGCTGGAGTGGAAGCCACCACAGTAGCCTTCCTCCTTGGCGACGCGCTTGTCGATGTCATAGCCGCAGGCTTCTGCTTCTTCGTCGGCGAGCTTCCTCACGTGCTTCCTCTTGGCCGCGGCAGTGATGGTCACGAGCGCCACCACCTCCTCCTCCTCTGACTCAACAGACTCTGACTCCTCGTTGATGACCTCCTACCTCAAGACCTGCTCTTGGGCCTCGACGTCCTCCTCCTCAGACTCGCATCCGCCATCATCATCGTTAGAGCCGAGCGCTGTGGATCTGGATTTGGATCTTCAGCACCTCCTCACCATGGGCTTGGAAGGATGGCGACTCACTGCTGGAGATGGTGACAGGAGGCGGCATGGCGAGCAGAGGGGAAAAAGCCGAGGGGAAGGTCGCGGGGATGAAGGCTCCAGTGCGCCCTGGCGGTTGGTGACGGATCCAGAGCGGGGTTGCTGAGGCAAGTATGGAGAGCGGCGGAGACGGGATCCAGAGCCGGATGCGATGCAGAAGGGGATGGAGAAGCTGTTGGAGAGACTTTTTTTCTCACTTTTGTTAGATATAGCTATCCAGAGCAATATACAGAGGCTGTTGGAGATGCACCAATATATAGATGCACCAAACACGAGTTAATTTAAGCATGTCATAGAACAAGAATTAAAATAGTACACAAGTATTTCATCAACAAGATGTCATAACATGGTATGAACATGAGAGATTAACAAATATCAAGATGTATTCATCATGATAATTTATTCTCAGATTTAACATATAAATCTCATATTAGCAATATATTTGTAATCAATCAAGATTTCAATCATTTTCATCACATTAAGTCAACCAAGACGTAAATCATCAATCTATTAAGTTAACCAAACTTAACCCAATTATTTCTCAATCCAAAAGTGTTCCAAAGTGTCATTAGCTCATAGTTGACCAGCTATGACTACCCAACACTCCCGCATAACACTTCCACCGTGGGTGGGAGTAAAACTCCCCAACACCGGCATCGACTAGAAGACTAGGATTTTACGTTCCCCTCGCCCATCGATCCATCTACTGAAGCAAAACCCTAGCTCTTATATCTCCCTTATTAGATTTCATAGTTCATTAGTAAATATTAATTTCCTAACCCACTAGCCATGATCCATAATCAAAACCTTAACATGCTAGTGATTCCATCCATCGCAAACATCAACACTTAACAATATACAACCAAGCATAACATCTTATTCATAACCATAGCATAACTTGATGGTATTGCTCCTATTCATACTAAGGATCAACCTCGTACAACTCCTCGTTACTGTGGTCTACTAAATACAAAACTGAAACGTCATAAATGATAAAGAGGGCAAAAATTCAATGCCAGAAAATCCAGAGGCTACATTACGAGTGGAATGCATTCTAAAATGTAGGAAATAAAATTATGAAGCTAATTCAATTGTTTAATCCCATTTGGATTTCTAGAAATAAAGTTATGAAATTTTTAAGATTTATATGCAAATTTTAGGGTAGAAGAGCATATTGGGAATTTCAAAATTTTCCATAAAAGTAACATGAATGAAAGTTATACCATTAAATTCTACATATTAAAATATGAATTTGCTAAAAAAATCATCTCATTTGGAGTTCATGTGAATTTTCTATGACTTACAATTTAAAAATATTTTTAGCATTTTCTGTATTTTCCTCATTTAAATAAATATGAAAATACTTTTTACACTCAGATTCATCTAGCCACGGGGGATGACATATGGGGCCAAAAGTCAACTCGGGCTGGTCAAAGACTGACTAGCCCAAGTGGCCTTGGGGCTCATCTATCAGCCTCTTTAGTTATTCCTTTTTTTATTGAGTCTATGACAGATGGGTCCTGCATGTCAAAATTTTAATTTTTATTTGATTTAAACTAAGTGACCGTAACACTGGGACCTACTTGTCATTCACTCATTCCTTTAAACATGTTTTAATTAGAAATCTTAAGTCAGTGGGCCCCGCATGTCATATGGACATTAGTTAACGGTTTTAACTAATCGTTACAGCCAGGCCCAAGCACCACACCGCCGGTGGTTAGACGCTGGTGAGGCTGAGTGTCCAATGCGATGGCAAGGAAGCATGCAAACACATTCGGGCACCAAATTGCCCATGGTTTGGAGCGTTGGGCTCCTGGATGCGTTGTGGATCCATTCCGGTGGTCGAGAGAGGTGGTGGCTTGTTGGAGATATACACTGAGGCTCACTGGTGGCGACCGGGAATAGGGCAATAGCGACAAGCACCGTACAACATCGAAGCAAGGGGAGAAGAGTCAGGATCAACTCAAGAGCTCACCAAGAGGTTGAAAGGACCTTAAAGACTAAGATGTCACCTAGAGGGGGGGTGAATAGGCAATTAAAACTTCTAATCAATTATAGCCAATTTAAATGCGGAATTAAACTATTGGCTATGAACTAGCTAAGTTCAACTAGTGCACAAGTAACCTAATCAAGTGTGTATGATTTCTAAACTAGGTTGATTAATAAGCAATAAAATATGGCAAGCAATTCAATTCTATACAAGGTATACAATATAGCAAGAATGAATTGTAAGTGAAATGCGATATGTAAAGGAGACAAGGGACAAACAATGTATGACCCGGAGTTCGAATATCCGCCGATATCCTACGTCTCCGTTTGAGGACCCGATCACGCTTGATCAAAGGTGGGCTCCCTCTCAAGCCACTTCTTCTCGAGGACTCTCCGGAGTCTCCTCGACCACTACGGCTAACTCCTTCCTCCACTCCCGGAGATGGCGAGCTCCAAAACCACTTCACAATTTCTCAGGCCTCTTCACAATCTTCACGAAGAGATCACCAAGCAACCACCCACCAAGCCGTCTAGGAGTCGGTGGCCTCCAAGAGTAACAAACTCCTGGACACGCGCTCGAACACAATCGATGATGAATGCTCAAACTCACGCAACTAATGCGCTAAGTGTGGACTACCAAAGCACCACACACCTCTCTCTTTTCTCACTAAGTCACAAAGACTTTGAATCTCACAAAATATGTTTGGGAGAGAAGAGGAGAGCACTCAAAGGTGGAACACCAAGTTCTAACACCTCACAATCCAATGCACAAAGCAAAGTGAGCAGCCCTTCCCCACTAGGAGGGCAAGGGGTATAAATACCCCTCTCCCAAAAACTAGCCATTGGATTTGAATTAACACATCCGGACATTCCGGGCCTAGCCCCGGAATGTCTGGATACACAAATCCAACGGCTCCAAACTAGCCGTTGGGAGCTCGGCAACACATCCGGACATTCTGGGCACCACCTCGGATACTCCGGATACACAAAAACAACACATTCGGACATTCCGGGGTAACATCCCCGGATATTTCAGACCAACACCCGGACACTCTGGGCCTACCCAGATACTCTGGGACCCTGGCCGAGAGCAGCACACAGCGGCTCAACAACACCCGGACATTCCGGGCCGACCCGGATACTCCGGTTACCCAACTCGGACATGCCGGGAACACAACTCGGACACGCTAGGAATACCACCTGGATACTCCGGGACAACCCGGATATTCTGGGTACACAACCCGGACACGCCGGAATACCCAGATACTCTGGGACAACCCAGACACTCCGGGTAACGGACCAAAGTAGCTCAAAACAAAGCCAGGCTGGTCAGACCACCTCCACTCAGAAAGAAACCTAGAACACTAAGTTCTAGACTTTCCGACAAACCCCGACACGCACACAGCCTAGGTTTGAGCATTCGACAACCGATATGATCGCACTACACGTCCGGTAGCCCCTCTTAATAGTACGGCTATCGAACCTATAATCTGGTCTCCCACCAAACTCCGTGAGACCGGCAAAACTAGAAACCCTAGTCTATGGCATACCTTTGCCTTGAGCAATCCTTGCCGAACTTGACGAACACATCATCCAAGTCCCGTCGCTTCTCATTGCTCTTCTTAGCTTGTCATCAACTCCACTTGAGCTTGATGATGATCTTCATCCTCACTTCTATCTCGATCCTCTCTTGATCTTCGGAAGCTTGATGAAGTCCAATTGATAGCTCCCCATGCATCAAGTATGGGAGGCTTTTCTCTTTTTATCTTCTTCACCGGTTCACCACCAAGGCTTGAACCGCAAGCATCAAGTTCATGAGTCCTCACCATGCTCGACTTGATCTTGCTCTTCCATTTGGCACATATGAATAACTCGATTCATCTCTTGCCACCATATGGACCTAACCCCAACTCACTCTCAAACACATAGCATGTGGCTTAGTCCATAAACCTAAATTGACAATCTCATACCTTTGTCACTTGGTCCATCATCTTTGAATTCACTCCTTGAACTACAATCTTGATCATCCGAGATCTTCTTCTCTCTAGCTTCTTCTTGATTACATGAGCATCACCTAGAACTCATTGATCTCGATGCATCTCTTTTGATCTCATGGCATTCCTCAATGAATCCATGCTCTATCAACCATTGCATCACCTACGGAACAACCTTCAAACAATTCTCACCTAATTGTTAGTCCATAGGTATTGTCATTAATTACCAAAACCACACTTAGGGGCTAGATAAACCTTCAGAGGTCGAAACCGAGCAGATCTGAGGTGGGGAAGGACAGAGTCAACACAGAGGTGATTATCGATGGTGAGGAGGTTATAGGGTTTGTCGATGAGGTGGAGGAGAGATGTTCCGGCCCAGATCTTCATAGCAATAGCTCCACCAAGACGTCCTGATCATGATTCGGCCACCAGCTACTCGAGGGGAGGTCGATGGTAAGGACTTCATCAGCCATGGCGAACGGCGTTGTTCGGCTCACAATGATGAGGACCTCCAGTGCATGCCAAGGACAAAGAGAAGGTCAGGGAGGGAGAGAACCGCAAGAAGCTAATGGAACCTACTATTGATGCTAAGGCTCACCAAAAGACGCAAGTTGGCTTGAGGCTGATCTCGGTCGGAGTTGGAGATGAAAACGGAGCAGTGGTCGATCCACCGGCACTCTACACAGGGCAAGCACCGCAACAAAACTGGGAGATCAGGGCGAAGTGAAAGGACAAGATCTACAAGGTCGAATCACCATCAGACACAGGCAGACATGGTGATGCCAACAACTATGCTCGTGGAAAAGAATTCTCGATGCTAGAGGCGTTTTGGTGGGGAACTCTATGGCAAGCTCCCATCTCGGTACAGGGAAAAATGCAAGACCAAGAAGAACTTGATGGTGAGACTAGTGAGGCTGGCGAGGTTCATGGGCGAAGCAATAGATAAAGTGGTGGAGAAGCGATGCTGGCCGGAGATGGCGATCTCCATGGTGTGGGCTGCAATAGTTCTCTAGTGCCAGAGAATGGACGCTGCTGCAACAATTCTCCAGCGCCAGAAAATGGACGCATGGCATCTTGGTAGGAAGTGCAGAGTCACTAGCGCAACGCTCGGGCCAACGGCGAGCGCGACGGGGCAGTTGACCGCCGGCATCGTCGTCTATGATCAACAGAGGTAGCGTGACGTGTGGCATGGCCGCATGGTGATGAAGACCTGACAGCGGGTGAAGCGGTGCGGTGCTAATGCTGGGCTCAACCCAACACGCGAGGTAAGTTGGTCGAGGAGGCCGGCCAAGGAGGTAAGGGTTTTTCCTTTTCCTTTTATTTTTATTTCTGATCTATTTTAAAATTTGAACTGGTAGAGGGTTCAAACTCGAGTTTTTAAATGTGGAAAAATTCATACAAGGTCCTTAGGTTATTTACAACCTTCATGAATTTTCTCGGATCAAAATAATTTATTTTTTGGATATCATTTAAATATGAATATAAATTTGATCAAATATAGGTTGAACTGTAGATAGGTGAAATACTTCTCAAATATTTTTCAAAAATTCATATTTGATTTCAAGAAGATAAATAAGCCACAAATATAAAATTTATAAATTTTAATAAAGGGAAAATCACTCAATTAAGATATTATAGTTTTATCCATTTGAAAGTAATTTGAAAATTAATTTATTTAAATATCCGAATTAATTTCAGTTGACTGAAAAATTTCATAAAGCTTCTCTGAAATGTTCAGGACTAATAAAAATTATTGGAATGAAATTTTTTATGAATTTGAATTTATAAATTTTATTTAAGTTTATTCTAGGTCAAATTTGCAAGGTTTTTAATTTGAGCCATTTTAATTAATCCATATGCTGAAATGAGATGAGGGAGAAACATGTTATTACATATTGATCCTCAGAGATATCATTTACTTACGATTACACAAGAGGGTCTTTATACACGGAGGCTTTTCTTAGTTATCTTTCAAGCCTCGAGCTTAGTTGTCTGTCCAACCTCGCTCTAAAAATTTAGGAAATCTTTTATTAGGTTCTGTATTTATCTTCAGTGATATATGTGGATGGTTAGCTGGAGTATGGTCTGCTTATTCTATCTGCTTCTGTCTGCTTTTAGCAATCTTTTGTACACTCATACTTGTTAGTTGCCAGACACAGTACGGGTTACATTTTAAGCTCTATTGCACTTACACATGACTAATTAATTAAAAACATTCCAAATTCAATAGCATCTCTCATATAAATAATACTGAACATAATTCAGGAGACTGGTTACGCAGTCGCGCTATCACACGGCCCTGTAGCCAGTGAAATCCTAAAGATCACATCAGATCCAGAAGACCAATGTTGTCCTGTGGATGTGGGGGTGGCGTTTCAGTGTGAGGCAATGCTTCGGCCCATCATGTCAATATCCGACATCAGATGCGTCTTCCTTTGCAAAGAGTCAGTAAAACAATTCTTATATAGCCACCGTAGGTTCTTTCCTTTATGTCAAACCTGAAGTGTTCAATTGCTTCATGTTTCTTCTTCTCTCATATTTGCATTGATCAGTGGATTATTACAGTCCAGTTTGAGATGTTAAGATTATGCAACTTGATCTATTACATAGCCCAATAGGCATATATATAATATACGAGGACTTGGCATACAAAGCAAGTATAGAGTCCTAAGCCAATACAAATACAACATATAGGCCAATACTACTATATCTCTAACACCTCCCCTCAAACTCATGGTAGATCAACCACACTGAGTTTAGAGAGGTAGAAATTATGCTGTGCTCGAATCTGGGCCTTCATGAAGAAATCCGCTAACTGGAGCTCTAAAGGCATGTTGAAAGGACCAGGAGTGCCGACTAGAGGGGGGTGAATAGGAGGCTAACAAAAGTTACTTCTTTTAGCTTAGATTAACAGATTAAGACTTGAGCAGAAGCAAGTGTTAACAGGCTGTGTGACAGGCAATAGACACAGGTATGATATGATATGAAAAATAGCATGCAGCTGTCACACAGGTGTCTGACACAGGTAAGATCAAAACCTAGCACAGATGAAGATAGCTATTGCCTGTGTCACAGGTAGCTATGACAGGTAACAGATAAGATCTCTAACAACTGAGACACAGCTAAGCTAAGCAGGTATAAAGGTGATCTATCAAGGATAAACAAAGATAGCAAGAATCACACGAGTATGCAACAACATATAGCACTATAAGAAGTGAACAGGTAAAGCACTCAGAGACAAGGAGGTTTTTTCACCGAAGTTCCCTACTCTTTTCAGAGAAGGTACGTCTCCGTTGGAGAGGCTACTCCGAAGAGATTGCCAGCACTAAATCGTGCTTGTTCTCCGAGTACCTGACGTTCAGGCCTCTTCCTTAGCTTGTGGAAGTCCTTTTGCTCGCAGCAGGTAGACTTCAATCACCTTCACAAACTTACTGGTCCAGCCCACACAAGCTTGGGTGGTACCAGCAACTCCTACACCCGTCTAGGAGCAGACACTCCAAGAGTAACAGATGAACCAGCAGCAATCTCTTGAAGGAACCTTTGCTCTTTGCTCAAAGCTCACACACTCACTCGAACTATCACTTATGCTTTTGGCTTTTGTTCGGTGGTTGGAGGCTTTGCAATGGTCGTATGTGATTCACAGGTTTTAGCAAGGTTGAGGACGAAGTCCTCCCCTGGTCCCCTATATATAGGGTTCACAGGCACCCGACCGTTACACTGTTGCCACGTAGGATTAGTGAGCCACTGGTTCAGCCACCGGTGACACGGCCAACCACTCCGCCCAACTATAACCGGCTCGGGCAAACCGACACCTGTGTCACCGGCGGCACACATAGGTGAACCCTTAACTGTGCAGCCTAGCTACTCAGCCCGGTCTTGGCACATGACATGCCCTCAGCATACAACACTCTCTGAAACCTATAAGGAGAGAACCTCCGACAGCCCTCTGACTCAATAGACCAGCTATCGCAGTGCAGTTCCCTTAGCATTTACAAGCTCTCCCCTGGTCCAGAGAAGTACCTGAGTCTTAGAGCACTAGACCACCTGTGACACGCTGTGTCACACCGGCGACTCTAGCCTCTGGGGTTTTCTACTGCTTACACACTGACCCTCTGAGCATTGAGCAAAAGTCCCTTAGACAACTGATACTGATTACATCCCTCTTGATAGTACGAGTTTTTCCTATGGACTCAAAAGAACTAGCAAATCTAGGCTTTACCTGCTCACCAACTGTAGTCACGGCCCTTGACGCATCAAGCCACCATCACCTTGCTTGCAACTTCTTGCACAGCACCGGCTTCTTCACAGCTGTGGCACAGATGCCTAGCACCGCCATTCCTTAGTCCTAGAAACCACCCTTGTACCTTTTTGGTGGTCATCCTTTCCTTGATGACCCTTCTTTCTGGAACATAAAAACCTGCTTACACTCACTGTAAACGTTAGATTCCAGTTTGAGTTGCCATTAACCATCAAAACCAACTTGGGGCCTAGATGCTCTTTCAATCTCCCTCTTTTTGGTGGTTAGTGGCAACCCATTCAACAAATTTACATATCAATTTGAATAGAAGGTATATGCGCAGGTTGTAGAGAATACACTCCCCCTGAAGCTGTGCACAAGAGATTTGTTTTTGACTTGCCAATGCACAGATTATAATTGTTGGATATGGGCAGCATTTTCTTACAACTTACACTTTTATTAGTTCAGAACAATAAGTGTGTCAGAGAATAGTGAGCTGAACTGAAATATTTTTCTCTTGATGCATTTGCAAGAACCAGAGCATATAAAAATGTGTCAGAGCATCTGAATATACATCTTAGAGCATATGAGAATATTAGAGAGCAGATTCACTATGGATATATGTATCAGAGCCAAACAGATTTCTGGTCATATGTATCAGAGTGCCAATGGGCATGTATATCAGAGCAGGGCTCTAACATGAATATGTGGATCAGAGCATATGTTTATTATGAATATGTGAATCCGAGGATAAGTCAATGAGCATAGGATTAATCATGAGTATATGAATCAGAACAAGCAGACTAATCAGAGCAAAAACAGTCTAGACCTATGCTTCAGAGCATTGAACATATGCATCATAGCAACACACTTGGCACACTGAAATATTTTAGCATCAGAGTAAAGTGAGCAAGACAAGACTTAGTATTAATTGTAATCAAGTCAGAAAAATCAGAAATAGAACAAGCCTTGAGTACACCAGAAAATAATTTTCTTTCTCCCCTTCCTCTATTCTCTCCCTCTTACAAATCTCTCCTCCTTTGTATGAAACTCTCCCCCTATGTCTCCCCCTATGTATGAATCTCTCCCCCTTTGACACTAAAACACCAAGAAGGGGTGAGGAAGAGACACATCCAGAGCTTTGACTTTAATATCTGGAGAACTTCTGACATTTGAACCTGCAGCTGATCAACCTTGGATTGCAGACTGGAGACTTCTGATCTGAGCTGAAGGTTCTCTCGGCGTAGAGCTGCAAACTGTGTTGGCATCACTTTGTTCTGATAAGCTCTGGCAACTGCTTGAGACATCAGAGAGGAGGACAGAGTGCCATCTGCAGCCACCTGTGTCACAGATACTAACTCAGCTGGGTCAGGTGTGGGAGTATCAGCGGTGACACCGGTGTGGACTTGGACTGAAGGCACAAACACAGAGGGAGTAGGCGCTTGAGCAGCTGTGTCACCGGGAGCTGACACAGCTGGTTCAGGGGATTCGCCAAACAAAGCTAGAACAGCAACCTCATCAGGATGGTCATCAGCCTGAGGCCTGAGCTGGGTCTTGATGGTCTTTACTGTCATGTCAAAGTTGGAATCCAGAAGACCTGTTCTCTGAAGGATCATGTACATGATGTACGACCTATACCTCAGCTTAGCTTTCTTGTCCTTCTGTACAGCATCTATCTCATGGAATATATATCTGGCCACATCAAAATGAATGTTCTTTGCTATGTGTACCAGCACCTGCCATACTGAATTGTATACTGCATATGTATTTCCTCCTTTGGGCTGGAGGGTGACATGAAGAATCTTTACAAGATGCTTTGCTGTGATTGTGATCCCCTTGAAGTACACATGATCTGAAGGGACATTGGCAGGGAATGTAAAATTCTTGGATAGAATTTTCTTCTGTCAGCATTGGAGACAGGCTCTAGCTTGAACAAATTGGGCATACCAGGCTCGATAGGTGCATGAAACAAGCTGTTAAATTCTGGAGCTGTGATTGAGAGCAGCTGGCCTCTTGTCTTCCATAGCATGACATCTTTATTTTCTTGATCTACCCAGAGAGTGGCATAGAATTCCTTAATGAGTTCTGGGTCATAGTCTTGTTGAAGATTGCATATGAATTCCAGACCTGAGGCTTGGATGAGAGATTGAAGACTCCTCAGTCTGGGATCAGTTAGAGCAGACCAGTCTATGGCTTTGCAATCTACAAATCCCTTGGAAGCAAGGATTTCATGGTAGAGACCCCTTTGAAGATTAATGTGAAATCTGGGGTCTGAGCAAGATGCATCTTGAAACTCCTTGTCTTCATTGAAATATGGGCAAGCTGACCTCATTCTTATGAAAGTACTGGTGCTCATGGAGGCAACTTTGCTTCTTGATTTCTGGGGCTCACTTTTGGGTAGCTTCTTGGCCACAACTCGGAGATGACTTCATTTGATTCACCTCAGTCCTCAAGGCATGAGAGAAGATGTAATAATACTTAGTTTTCCAGATCTTCTTCTCCACTGAGAGACTGGGTGAGCTATCTGCTTGTTCAGCCTCTGCCTCCTCTTCCTCTTCTTCGTCAGCTGATTCTGTACTTGGAGAAGATCTCTCGGCTTGGTAATCTTCATCTGAATCACCTCTAGCTTCTTTCGGCCTGGGAGGAGTAACAGACACACCTCTGCCATCATCTGATGAGCTCTCAGAGCTTTTTTCTTGCTCAGCTGACTGACTTGTCTGTGCCACAGGTGATGACACATGTGCTTGAACTGAAGGGGCTGGGTCAGCTGGCGGTGGCACAGATGAGTTAGACAGGTGTGGCTCTTGAGCCTGAGCTTCTGCTGCCTATGACACAGCTGGTTGAGACAGCTGTGGACTTGTTTGTTTGGCGGCTTCTAAAGGCGTCACAGATCCAGCCTTTGGAGATTGGAGCTCATGGGCCTCTTTGGCTATCTGTTCTTCGGCCTCAGATACCAGAAATTGGGATGGAGACATCTATTTCTGGACATCCAGGTAGGAAATGGATTCTACACTTGTAGAACTTTGAGATTTTTTGCTTCTCCTCTGGTATGTCTGCAGACTTGACTTAGCTGGGCTAGCCACTGGTGACACCGGTGGTGGCATCTCCTTCTTCAATTCTTGAATGGCAGACGTCTGTTGATCAAATTGAACTTTTAAGGAAGGCTTGGAGCTTTGAGTCGTCTCAGAAATTATTTCAACATCTGCATCTGGCTGCCTCTTGGTTTGAGGTTCATCACTGATCACTACAGATTCTGTTCTTTTCCTCTTGGGAGCTTGAGAGGGAGCAGCAGCAGGAGGACTTGCTTCAGGAAACCGGGAGGTTTCTGTAAGCTGCTCGACATGAACTTCAGTCTGTTCTTCCACTGAAGCTTCAGGAAATCTGACAACGATGCCAATAGGCTGAGAGGCTTTAGAGAGTCTTGCTGCTTTCTCTTGTCTAAACTTAGCAGCCTTTGACAAGACTTTTTGCTTTCTTATACCAGCAAGAGTGGTAGTTTGTGCAAGAGCCTTGCCATGTTCTTCTTCCGAAGCTTGCACTGCTATGAGTGTTTTATACCTCTGAAAGCTCTCTTTGCTTTTGCCTCGAGCAGCTTTCAGTTTCTTCAATTCAGCTGCTCTCATTTCCTTTTGCTTGAGAAATTCTTTAAGCTTTGCTTGGCTCTTTCTTGCTTCTTCATAAATTTCTAGCCTCTCTAGGACTAAGGCATCGTGTTTGGCCAATTCTTCTGAAGAGAAGATGGTCAATGGACCAGCTGAAGTTTCCTTTTCAGCTTGCTCTTTTGCATCTAGTTGAATGCCAATCTTTTGAGCTTTGATAGCTTCCCAGTGTTCTTCAGCCTTTTTCATCCTTAGAGTGGCCCTGAGCCCTATTGGGATGTCATCCCCAATATCTGAATCTAAATGGGTTGCTTGAGAGACTGGTGGCTTTGAACCTCTCTTAGCTGGTTGCTTCTGCTTCTTAGCTGCTTCCCTTCCCAAGGATGTGTGCTCAACAGCAGCTGAGGATCTTGTCCTCTTGGGTGGAGCACGCTGAGCAGAACTAGGTTTACTAGCTTGAGAAGCTGATTTCTTTGCAACTGCTTTTCTCTGCCTGTAAGCCCTTTGGCTTGCCTTTCTTGTTTCAGTTACCTCTGCTTTCTGTCTCAGTCTCTCTCTTTCCTAATCTGAATCTGAAATGTTAATCTCAAGGCTGGATGCTTCTGGGTCAGACCACTGCATCCCATTGTCAGCTTTCACAGATCCTGAAGACATCTGTAGAAACCAGATAGATAAGACAGAATATAGATAAGAGGTGTTCCTGAGATGCAAAAAGGTAGTAGCCGTGTGAGACACCTGTGTGAGAACGGGGAGACACAGGTGAGGACTTGGTAATAAACCGATGTCTCAGTCTTTTGAATAGACTTTCCTGTGTGACAGGTGAGACCCTAGCGGTGACACAGCTACGTGCGGAGGCGGACGGCAGATTTTAGAAATCTAGAGATTTACTGGTTTTCGGTGGTTAATTTCGAGCAATATAGGTTCTGAAAGATTATCAGGAGCTAAACCAACCCTAACAACTAACAATGCGCTAATGGATTAGGCTTTAGAGCAAAAGCATAAGCCCTAAGCAAGAACAGGCGCAAAGTAGGGCTGACAGAAGCTTACTTTGAGCAGAGATTGATAATGCGCGGATAAATTGTTGCTGAAGCTCTTCAGAAAGCTTTCTCCAATGCTTCGAAGGATTTGGAGAGGCGGAAACGTCGATTTCGTCAAGAATTTGGTGTTTTGGCGCACAGCAGAAGTTTGGGGTTTTAACGTAGAACGTGGGTTCTGTGGAAAACGTATTGACGTCTCATATAGGCCGAAGGGGTATAAGGTGGCTGTGTCACAGCTGACAGAGGAACCTGTGACACAGGTGAGTAGACAAAATACCCTAGGGCCTACGGGAATCAAAAGCATTCACCTGAGACACAGACAGATAGCTCAGGTGACAAGTATTTCATCCATAAAACACCAAGACAGAGAGAATTTGATAAGAGAGCAAGCATATGAACACTATCGGGAAATCCTTATGCAATCTTCCCAATGTCAGTTTGCCAGAAAATCAATCAAGCAAAACTAAAACTGACATGAGTCGATTTTGAAAATAGGTACACAATAATGTGCATACACAGCTGAAAGATCTGCATAAAACCCATACACCTGTGACACAGGTGATCAATACAGATGAGTATGTAAGGCATGTAGATGGCAGAATATATGAGCTAGACACAAAGCCAATCCTTTTTATTGAAGATTAGAGACATCAATGATATTCAATTCACTCCTCAGAGCACAGAACCTAGTCTCATCTAAGGGCTTGGTGAAAATATCGGCTAATTGTCTTTCAGTCCTTATATGGCACAGCTGTATATCTCCCTTCTCAACATGATCTCTCAGGAAGTGGTGCCTCACTTCAATGTGTTTGGATCTTTGGTGGTGCACTGGGTTGTTGGCTAACTTATTGCACTTTCATTATCACAGAAGAGAGGTACTTGATTAAAAGATACGTTGAAATCTTTCAGGTCTGCCTCATCCATAATAACTGAGCACAACAACTACCAGCAGCTATATACTCAGCTTCTGCAGTGGAAAGGGCTATTGAGTTTTATTTCTTGGATGACCAGGACACTAAGGAATGTCCTAGAAATTGACAAGTACCAGAGGTGCTTTTTCAGTCAACCTTACACCCGGCATAGTCACTATCAGAATAGCCAACTAGCTCAAAATTTACACCTTTAGGATACCATAAGCCAAAGCCTGAGGTTTGAATCAAGTATCTTAGTATCCTTCTTACTGCAACTCTGTGACAGTCCTTAGGATTAGCTTGAAATCTAGCACACATGCATACACTCAACATAATGTCTGGCCTAGATGCACATAAGTAAAGCAGGGATCCTATCATGGATCTAAACTCTTTCTGATCAGCAGACTTACCTTCGAGGTTTAGGTCTAGATGACCATTTGTTTGCATGGGAGTATGAATAGACTTTGCATCCTTCATACCAAACTTAGTGATGATGTCTTTGGTGAACTTTTCTTATGAAACGAATGTACCTTCCTTGAGTTGTTTGATCTGAAGTCCTAGGAGTACTTGAGTTCTCAATCCAAAGACATCTCAAACCTTTTGGTCATCATCTGGCTAAACTCATCACTCATAGAGCGGTTAGTACTACCAAATATTATGTCATCGACATATATTTGGCACACAAATAAATCCTTTCCATTTTTCTTAGTGAATAGAGTTGTGTCTACTAAGCCCATTTTAAATCCATTCTTGATCAGAAATTCTTTCAATGTATCATACCATGCTCTAGATGCTTGCTTTAAGCCATAGAGTGCTTTGTGTAGTTTATAGACATGGTGTGGTTTCTTATCATCTTCAAAACCAAGTGGCTGTTCAACATAAACAAGTTCTGAGAGTTTACCATTTAGGAAAGCAGACTACACATCCATCTGATAAAGCTTGATGTTATGATGTATAGCATAAGCAAGGAGGATCCTGATGGCTTCAAGTCTTGCTACTGGAGCAAAGGTTTCTCCAAAGTCTAGACCCTCCACTTGTGTAAACCCTTGAGCCACAAGTCTGGCTTTGTTCCTTACCACTTGTCCATTTATATCTTGTTTATTCCTGAAGACCCATTTTGTTCCAATCACATTGTGATTATTGGGTCTTTCCACCAGGGACCAAACTTGGTTTCATTCGAACTGATTGAGCTCTTCATGCATTGCATTTATCCAATCAGCATCCATGAGAGCTTCCTTGATGTTCCTGGGTTCAACACTGGAAACAAAAGAGTAATGTTCACAGAAATTTGCAATTCGAGAACGAGTAGTCACTTCCTTATTAATGGCACCGATGATGTTGTCGACAGGGTGATCCTTCTGTAGCCTACTGATCACAAGGGATTCGGGGTCAACCACCGGTGTCACAGCTGATGGTGAAGCCTGTGACACAGCTGGTTCTTCCTGCGACACAGCTGGCTGAGACAGGTGTTCTGCATCCAAGAGATTATTAATTGGGTTGTACTCGAGCTCGATATCTTCATCTCCAGTGTCTTCATTCAGTGATGGAGAAGGTAGTTCTTGATCACTTGGTGAGACAGGTTCTTCCTTGACAGTAGGTCTGATCTCACCAGTTGACTTCTTTTGAATATCCTTGCTCCCTATATCATTAGCAACTTGCTCTCCTTGGGAGCCATAAGACTCGTCGAAGTCCACATCTATAGATTCTTCAACAACCTTTAAGGAGGTGTTAAAAACTCTATAGGCATGGGAGTTAGTAGCATAACCAAGGAATATACCAACATTAGATTTAGCTTTAAACTTAGTGAGGCGTTTGCCCTTCCTAAGAATGTAGCACTTACAACCGAATACTCTGAAGTATGAGACATTTGGCTTTGTGTTGGTGAGCAGCTCGTATGGAGTCTTCTTGAGTAGTGGATGTAGATATATCCTGTTGATGGAGTGGCAGGCAGTGTTGACAACTTCAGCCCAAAATCTTGGTGAAGTCTTGTACTTATCCAGCGGTGTCCTTGCCATCTCTATCAGGGTTCTATTCTTCCTTTCCACTACTCCATTTTGCTGTGGAGCATATGGACTTGATAGCTCATGCTTAATCCCATGCTTGTCCAGAAATGCTTCCACCTTTGAGTTTTTGAACTCAGTCCCATTGTCACTCCTGACTTTGACAAGGTTTACCTTCCACTCATTTTGTACTCTGACAATGAGGTGCTTGAATTTCTTGTAAACCTGTGTCTTCTCCTTCAAAAAGAACACCCAAGTATAGCAAGAAAAATCATCTACAATGACAAATCCATACTTGTTACCTCCTAAGCTCTCATATGTAGTGGGACCGAAGAGGTCAATGTGTATGAGCTCAAAGGTGCAGTGGTGGTCATGACATTCTTAGGACGATGGACAGTTCCAACTTGTTTGCCGGCTTGACATGAGCTGCAGGCTTGTCCTTCTCAAACTTCACCTTTTCCAGGCCTATGACATAATCATGTTTACTCAGTTTGTTGAGAAGCTTCATCCCTGCATAACCTAGCCGCCTGTGCCACAGCCAGCCAACACTGGTCTTGGCCATTAGGCACCATGGAGCTGCTGCAGACTGTTTTTTAAAGTTTACTGTGTATAGCTTTCTAGACCTGCGTCCTCTGTACACTTGAGAGTCATCAGGTAGTTTGGAAGCTATAACCTCATCAGGATAGAACGTGACTTTCATACCTGTGTCGCACAGCTGTGACACAGACATGAGGCTATAGCCTATCTGATCTACAAGCATTACATTAGATAAAGAGTGATGTTCAGATATGGCGACTTTACCAACGCCATTTACCTTTTCCTTGGAGTTATCTGCATAGATCACATGTTTACTTGGAAGATTTTCATGTGTGATCTCTATAAACTCCTCTCTGTCTCTAGTCATATGTTGTGTACATCCACTGTCCACAACCCATTCAGTTCCACTGGAGACAGTATCCTGCAAGATTAGTTATGGGGTTTAGGGACCCAAACTCGTTTGGTTCCCTTTGCAATTTTACCATAAGCAGTAGTTGCAGAAGTATAGATAGCATATTTGTGTTTAAGATTAGCAGCATCTGCCACAGATGATATGACTTTAATCCTTTTGGGCTGACAGTCTCCTGCAACAAGGGTTAGTGACATATTTGATATACCTGTGACACTGGTGGGTACACGGCTGTGTGAGCCACCGGTGACACAGGCAACTGTGGCCTTGGGCACCCAATAGCTGGGAACCATTTTTGTTAAGTGCCTGCGACCAATGTACTTGGCCACTATTTTCCCTTTTATGTCTTTCTGCAGGACATAGGCTGGGTTAGAGGGAATGTTCACTGCATTCCTCTTTCTCTGCACATGACCAACAAATTTGTTGTCATATGTACCTACCTGTCTTACAAATTTCTCTGCAAGATTAGAGTTAGTAGCAGCAGGAAATTTATCTTTATGTGCAGAAGGAATGTAACCCAAGCCTTTTCTGCCTTCATTCTTTCTCAGCATTTCAGCTCTGATGAGCTGGTAATTTTGCATGCCAATATTGGCAGTGCATAGGCCTTTCCTCATGAGCCCTTTAAGCTCTTCAAGCTCTTCTTTGAGCTTGTTGTGCTCATCTGCATCCACAAGGTTAGTAGCAGTAGAGGTTGATGCCTCCTTTGAATCATTAGTGACTCCACCTGTGGATGTTAGAACATTTATACGGCTAGCACAGTTCAGGCATGATTCAATAACAGTAGGAGCAGGCAAGGGAGCATCAGTGCATATACTAGAAGAAATATCAGTGCACAAAGAATATTTTTCCTTGAGCTCCTCATGCTCCTTTATCAGAAGCTCATGAGCTACCTTGAGCTTTTCATGAGCTATTTCCAGGTTTTCCTGGTCAAACCTGAGGTTTTCCCTGTCATCAGTAACCTCATCATAAGATTCACTCAGCTCCCTGAGTTTATCCCTTAGGGATATGTTCTCCTTTCTCTCCTTGCCATAGGCCTTATCTGTTCTTTCAAGGATGCCCATTAGTTCAATATAATCAGGGAAGTCATCCTCAGTAAGTATCTTAGAACCTTTGGCCATGAGACACAAAGGGGCAGAAGTGGATGGAAGATAGTCAGCTTCAACACTTGACTCGGAGCTGTGTGACCTGGCTGTGTCACAGCTAGGTGTGTCAGTCATACTGATGGCGATCCCAGCAACTTGATCTTCTTCTTCAGACTCCTCTTCTGAGCCTGAATCCTCAGACACCTAAGCCTGTCCAACATAGGCTCTGGCAGTGGCCTTGTTCTTGCAATAAGTTGGGTGCTTGCTGTTGAAGGTCTTCTTCTTCCCATTGAACTCCTTCTTCTTCTTGTAGTGGCTGCTGTCCTTTTTCTTGTTTGGACAATCAGCAGCAAAGTGGCCTTCCTTGCCACACTCGAAGCACTTGTTGTCTTTGGACAGCTTCTTCCCTCTGAATCTGTCACCTGATCCAAGTTGCTTCTTCTTCTTGTAAAACTTTCTGAAGTTTCTTGTGAGGAGGATGAGTTCATTTTCTTCTTCACTGGACATCTCCTCATCAAGTTCTTCACTGCTATCACTCTCAGGAAGTGATGTTGGAGCAATAGTCTTCAGGGTAATAATTTTCTTAGGTGCTGAAGAAGAGCTTTGCTTGCCCTCTTGCCTGAATTCCATCTCATGTGTTAGAATTCTTCCTAACACCTCAGTAGGCTTCCTCTTGTCAAACCCATCCTTTTCTTTCATCATGAGAACAAGGGTTTTGTAGGCCTTTGGAAGCACTGAGAGAAACTTCTTAATCACATCCTCATCTTCAACTCTGGTGGAGCCTAAGGCCTTCAGCTGGTTGGTGATGATGATGAGTCTTGAGAATAATGAGTTGATGTCCTCACCATGCTCATACTCAAATCTCTCCAAGGTTGATTCCAGCAGACCTCTTTTGGACTTCTTCAGAGTATCACTGCGCTCATAAATCTGCTCTAAAGTATCCCAGATTTCCTTGACAGAATCTATTGTGCTAACTCTGTTGAAGTCATGCTCTTGTAAGCCCATGAACATGGCTATTGCAGCTCTAGCGTTGTTCTGAATGTTCTTCTTATCAGCGATGCTAGGTGTTGTGGGATTCTCCAAGTCGTAACCTGTATAAACAACATCCCACACATCTGGATCGATAGCGATAAGATGCATTTGCATCTTTCTCTTCCAGAAAGTATAGTTAGTCCCATTAAAGACAGGTATTTTACCCTCATAGCCCGACATCCTTTAACTCTGGCTGTTAGGCCAAATCAAAGAGCAACCTGCTCTGATACCAATTGAAAGGACCAGGAGTGCCGACTAGAGGGGGGGTGAATAGGAGGCTAACAAAAGTTACTTCTTTTAGCTTAGATTAACAGATTAAGACTTGAGCAGAAGCAAGTGTTAACAGGCTGTGTGACAGGCAATAGACACAGGTATGATATGATATGAAAAATAGCATGCAGCTGTCACACAGGTGTCTGACACAGGTAAGATCAAAACCTAGCACAGATGAAGATAGCTATTGCCTGTGTCACAGGTAGCTATGACAGGTAACAAATAAGATCTCTAACAACTGAGACACGGCTAAGCTAAGCAGGTATAAAGGTGATGTATCAAGGATAAACAAAGATAGCAAGAATCACACGAGTATGCAACAACATATAGCACTGTAAGAAGTGAACAGGTAAAGCACTCAGAGACAAGGAGGTTTTTCACCGAAGTTCCCTACTCTTTTCAGAGAAGGTACGTCTCCGTTGGAGAGGCTACTCCGAAGAGATTGCCAGCACTAAATCGTGCTTGTTCTCCGAGTACCTGACGTTCAGGCCTCTTCCTTAGCTTGTGGAAGTCCTTTTGCTCGCAGTAGGTAGACTTCAATCACCTTCACAAACTTACTGGTCCAGCCCACACAAGCTTGGGTGGTACCAGCAACTCCTACACCCGTCTAGGAGCAGATACTCCAAGAGTAACAGATGAACCAGCAGCAATCTCTTGAAGGAACTTTTGCTCTTTGCTCAAAGCTCACACACTCACTCGAACTATCACTTATGCTTTTGGTTTTTGTTCGGTGGTTGGAGGCTTTGCAACGGTCGTATGTGATTCACAGGTTTTAGCAAGGTTGAGGTCGAAGTCCTCCCCTGGTCCCCTATATATAGGGTCCACAGGCACCCGGCCGTTACACTGTTGCCATGTAGGATTAGTGAGCCACCGGTGTCAGCCACCGGTGACACAGCCAACCACTCCGCCCAACTATAACCGGCTCGGGCAGACCGACACCTGTGTCACCGGCGGCACACACAGGTGAACCCTTAACTGCGCAGCCTAGATACTCAGCCCGGTCTTGGCACATGACATGCCCTCAGCATACAACACTCTCTGAAACCTATAAGGAGAGAACCTCCGACAGCCCTCTGACTCAGCAGACCAGCTATCGCAATGCAGTTCCCTTAGCATTTACAAGCTCTCCCCTGGTTCAGAGAAGTACCTGAGTCTTAGAGCACTAGACCACCTGTGACACGCTGTGTCACACCGGTGACTCTAGCCCCTGGGGTTTTCTACTGCTTACACACTGACCCTCTGAGCATTGAGCAAAAGTCCCTTAGACAACTGATACTGATTACATCCCTCTTGATAGTACGGGTTTTTCCTATGGACTCAAAAGAACTAGCAAATCTAGGCTTTACCTGCCCACCAACTGTAGTCACGGCCCTTGACGCATCAAGCCACCATCACCTTGCTTGCAACTCCTTGCACAGCATCGGCTTCTTCACAGCTGTGGCACAGCTACCTAGCACCACCATTCCTTAGTCCTGGAAACCACCCTTGTACCTTTTTGGTGGTCATCCTTTCCTTGATGACCCTTCTTTCTAGAACCTAAAAATCTGCTTACACTCACTGTAAACGTTAGATTCCAGTTTGAGTTGCCATTAACCATCAAAACAAACTTGGGGCCTAGATGCTCTTTCACATGTACTATAGAACAACCACCTGATCATGCACATTGGATCGCACAAAGGAAGCATCAATACCAATATGCTTGGTGAGCTCATGCTTCACAGGGTCACGGGCAATGCTGATAGAACCTGTACTGTCAGACAGAAGAGGAGTTGGTGTAGTGATAGATACACCAAAATCCTCAAGCAACCACCTCAGCCAAGTAATCTCTGCTGTCAAAAGAGTCATAGCTTGCAACTCAGCCTCTGTAGTCGAACAGGAAGCTGCAGTCTGTTTCTTAGTCTACCAGGCAATGAGAGAACCACCAAGAAAAACATATTAAGTAGAAAGGGACCGGCGATCAGAAGGATCATTCGCCCACGTGGCATCCAAATATGCCTGAATCTGTAACGAACTAGAGCGAGGAAAGAAAAGAAGGTGAGAGATAGTCCCATGAAGATATCGTAGAACGCAAAGAAGGTGACTATAGTGAACCTGAGTGGGAGCAGAAACAAACTGACTCAGAATATAAACTGGATAAGAGATATCTGGATGAGTGACAGCCAGATAGACAAGACTCCCAACAAGATGACGATAGCGAGTCGGAACAGAAAAAGGCTCGTCATCAGAAGCGCGGAGGTGAACATTGAGCTCCATGCAAGTCTCAACAGTACGTTGATCAGTGAGAGATGCACGATCAAAAAGATCCTGAATATACTTCTCTTGGACATGAAGAAACCATCCGAAGTAGAAGAAACGTCAATCCCAAGGAAGTAAGAAAGAGGACCAAGACCAGACATAAGAAACTGATCACTAAGACGAGACTTTACAAAGGCAATGTAATCAGAGTCATCTCTAGTGATGATCATGTCATCAACATATAGAAGAAGAAGAGTCCGACCACGGGATGAAGTGTGGACAAAGAGCGCAGGATCATAATCACTGACCAAAAAGCCAGCAGCAGTGGCCACAGAGAAGAAGCGCTCAAACCAGACATGAGGGGTTTGCTTAAGGCCATGAAGAGAGCGATGAAGGTGACAGACCATACCCTAGGAATAGAATACCCAAGTGACAGGCGACATCGCCGGAGAGAACACCCCATAAACAAAGACCGCATATGTGGATGCGCATGTGGGAGTCGAAGTCGGTGTAATTAACACCATAGAAAATCACCGAACAGTGCGGAAGAGAAACAGTGCCTGATGACATTTTTTTTTGCTTCTTTGTTTTTTTGCTTCCTTTTTTTTTGCTTTTGCTTTTGCTTTTGGTTTAAGAGCAAAACCGATCTGGAAACAGAGCACGTGCTTTGTGTGCGGTGCGGCGACTGCACGGGATGCGGCAGAGGATGGGGAGCCGAAGGCGGACGAGTGGACGGCGGTCGAAGGTCACCGGCTACAGGTAGAGGAGGCACCAGCCGGCGGACCACGGGAGAGGCGAGCTCGGGCGAGCGGTCAGAGGGGCTCAGGCGAGCGGCTACGGGAGCTCGGGCGGGTGGCAAGGGAGAATGGCGGGTGGCAAGTGAGGGCAAGCAGGCGGGCGGGCAGGCGGGCGGGCGGGTGCCTGGGCTGCAGACGGCTGGGTTGGGGCCAGGAAGAAGCGTCAACGGTGATGGATGTCAACGGCGGCGACGACCGGCGGCAGCTGTAGCAGAAGGCAGACGAATGAGCGGAAGCAGAGGAAAGATGAGTGTGAGTTGTAACACGCGATCGATTGGAAGAAGACCAAAACAACCTAGAACTCTGATACTATATTAAGATTATATAACTTTATCTATTCCATAGCCTAATAGACATATATATAGTATAAGAGGACTTAAAATACAAAGTAAATATAGAGTTCTAAGCTAATATAAATATAATATATAGATCAATACTACTATATCTCTAACATGAGAAAGAATATACTGGCAACGCATGTATATGAACAAGTGCGTTTCCTTTTGTTGAAATAGACAATGATGCCTCGTGTAGCAACTGGCAGACAGCATGGCAAAAGTGAGAAAAAAGGGCCTGATTTTGTCAGTAAAACGCAGTGGACTCACTGAGCTGCTTTTCTTATTGAGGTGAACTTTATCCACTCCACCAATCACTGAAGCGCTGTCCGAGTGGTGCGCTGCGTGCAGGCGTTGCGGTGGACCACAGGAAGTGGGTCCTTATACTCGCATAATTAAGCTCAGTTGATTTGCCCGTATTTTAGGGTTTCAGATCGTTGTTTTGCATCCAAGATATATATACCAGGTTTTTTCTTTAGATTATTCCATAGATCAGCCAGAAAACAAACTCGTCATTACTTGGTACTCACAAACAACCATGGAACGGCTTTTCGGAAGAAATATTAATGTACACGTAAACTAGCTACGGTAGGTTTTTTGTTTAATGAATACACTAGGACAGTACTTTAATCTTCTTGATCAAGCAGTGCTTTAATCTTTGAAGGGAAAGAGAGGAACTACTTCCCTCATTGAGGACAAACAGCAGTGAAAATTTGGTCAAACATCCCCTTAAAACAAACTGTACCAGATAAGACCAAGCAGCTCCCGAATCATAGGCCACAGAGAGCAATAACAAACCCGGCCCACGTGATCCGCACTTGGGTCGATGTAATCCGGTCGCATCATAGTTCCATGTACTGACCTGACCCGGTTGTTCTCTTCTTCAACTAGTATAATAATATGCTCGTCCAATTACTTTACTGATAATGCTATGCATAGGTAAGCACATACGTAAACAACGCAGCATTTATATCACTGGTAAACGTCGCGCCTCTGAAACAGAGTCCTCGGTATAGGCCCTTGTCGGCAACTCATCGACGCCAGTAGATGGCATAGAGAGTAAGGGTCTGTTTGGTTGGGCCATGGCTATTGACAAAATTGTTGTTGGCTGGCTGTCTGGAAAAGCTACTGTAGCTGTGAGAAAGTGAACATATGGATTTTGGTTGATCCAAATCATCTACAACATTTTGAAAAATGAGCACTGAAGCTTCAACACATTGCAAAAAGCTGGCAGAATGCAGCTTTTTTAAACAGCTGAATTTACACTGTAAAGCCCACAGCTACCGTTGGCAAAAGCTGCTGAAAAGCTGGCCGTTTTGTTGGGCTATAGCTTTTTCCAGTGAAAAGCTGCTGAAAAGCCCAACCAAACACCCCCTAAGAGTAACTCCAACCTATTTTTTAAAATTAGTTCTTTATATCTTTATATAGGAAAGTACTCTAAAAGATTCCTTTCTTATTTTGTCTTGTACTTCAACTCATTTCCTAAATCTCATTTCCTATATTTCTCTTATCTATATTTTATTACTATCTTGCAACAAAAATCTCCAATCCTTCCTCCCCAATTTCCTTCTGTCTCCAGCCCGTCCCCATTCTTCCTCTCCACCGGCCACTCCCATGTCTTCAACCTCCATCTCCCCCCCCACCGAGTGCCACGCCGACCTCCAGCTACCTT
Organism: Stipa capillata; assembly: GCA_019208055.1. Classification (NCBI taxonomy): domain Eukaryota; kingdom Viridiplantae; phylum Streptophyta; class Magnoliopsida; order Poales; family Poaceae; genus Stipa; species Stipa capillata. Next base: position 166,687 of record JAGXJF010004349.1, read on the forward strand.
GCTCCTCATCACCGCCTTCCCCTGCTCCTCGTCCGGCTCCCCTGCTCCTCCTCCTCGCTGCCTTCCCCGTCCATCCCACTACCGAGCGGCACGCCGCCGAGAGCCACGCTATTGAGTGGCACGCCGCTGCCTTCCCCGCTGCCGAGCTCCACCACGTCGTCCTCCTCCCCATGCCGGCCTCCCCATTCGCCCCATTCTGAGCTCCACGCCGTCCTTGTCCTCGTCTCGGCCTCTCCTCGACCCCCTCGTCCCCACCTTGTCCGGGCCAAGATCCTCCAGATCTGCCGAGGAAGGGGAAGAGCGGCCGACGTGGTCGGGCATGGAGCCGCGATGGCCGACCGAGGAAGAGGAGGAGCAGCGCAGCTCAGCCAGGGCAGGGAGCGGCGGCGACCCGACCGTGGAGGGGGAGGAGCGGTGGGGCCCGGCCATGGAGGGGGAGCAGCGACGGCGGCGCGACCATGGCAGCGGCGGCGGCGCGAGGAACGAAGCAGTGAGGGTGGGAAGACCTACCTCATGAGCGATGGAGACTTCCGAGGATGCGCGGGAGTGGCGAGGAGGAGGGCAGTTGCTCGATGCCGACGCTTCTCCTATCCGTGAGTTTGCCGAGCGATGGGGACGAGATGCCAATGCTGGAAATTTGCCGACGCTGTTGCCGACTAGGTTGGAGCAGGTTTTTGGGCAAAAATCGCTAAAGATAGCGATAGGGAAGCATATGCCGACTGGGTTGGAGTTGCTCTAAGCCCGATCTCCGCGGAATAGATAATCATCCAAATCCGTAAATCCCAATATAATGACATTAGCACCATCTAAAACGTATCAACTAAATAAAAAAATAATACCATGTCTTAAATAAGATAACTCCATCGCCGAAATAAACACGAGTTAATGTTAAAATCGATCGTGTACATCTCTTTTTCTAAGATATATGTCATAAATAGACTACAAAATTAAAAATACTAGTATTAATCATAAAATATATTAGATAAATTTCTTTTAGATACAACTACCCTTAGAGATTTTACGTGTTCAGTTCATACATGTAACAGTGAAAAATAACATATGTGCAACACCCTCCTTGGTACAACCCACTGTTGTCAATGACGGTAAGTCTTCTTTGCATTCGTCATTGTACATGTAACTGCGGTAAAAAAACATTTTTGGAACTTATAAGCCCCCATAGTCGACTACTGATCGCTGCTATTCATATATATATTGTGCGTGTACCGACCCAGGTTTGAGTATAACTTTTACTGTAAGTGTGAGAGTGTGGCGGAATAGATCATATATCCCTCAGCATATTTAAGAAAAGTTCTTACGTGTAACAGTGCTGTAACTATTCACATAACATCTGCACCACATTATCATCCCCCTAAGGTCCTGGCCGGAAACCCATGGCCAATCACATGGCATCATGCCCATGACAACCGGAAAAAACGACGCTCTTGACGCTCCCCTGGATATCGTAGATGGCATCCACACTGCCCACCCCCTTTATATATAACTCACACGACCACACACGCCGTCACTCACTGCTTGCTTGTGTGTGAGGCTCGAGACACCAAAAAGGGGAAGCAAATATACAGATTTTTAACAAGTGTTGGTGTCAAGCTGCAAGCTTTGAGCAAGCTAGAGGCAGGCAGCTTTGCACTAGTAGTGTACTACCATGGCAGTGTGGGTACTTCCGCTTCCTACTCTCAGGTTCGTGCTTCCTTTGCTGCTGTTGCTTCTGGTAGTGGTTGCTCCCGTCCATGGCTATGGCAAGCTCAGGGTCGGGTTCTACAAGCACTCGTGCCCCGACGCCGAGGCCATCGTTCGCAAGGTCGTCGCAAAGGCCGTCGACGACGACCCGACGTGCACCGCGCCGCTGCTGAGGCTCCATTTCCACGATTGCTTCGTCAGGGTAAAATGCTTTTCTTGTCGATAACTAAGTTGATCAAGCATAGCCTCCACTGATTTAAAGGTTGCATTACTTAGTGGCGCGAGGGGAGATAGGGAGGGAGGGGGGAAATGCAGGGAGGATAAGATCAAGCTAGATTCTTTCAAAATGGTCCTTTCGACACGTTTTTTTCCTTTTTTCTTTTTGAAAACACTGCATACTTTTCGATTACTTTCTGGAGTGCAATGGTATCCCAAGTTGGTTTCAATGATTCACTCAGTCACTTCTCCAGTAACTAGGATGAACAAGCGACTCTGAAACTTTATCTGCAAAATAAAAGGAAAATATTCCCCTGGCCGGCGTCAAAATTTTCTGTTCACTTTCATTTTGTTACCTCACAAAACAAGCATCCATCATCCAGTACAAAAACGAGCAGAGCAACAGGACAGTAATGTTTATAGTTGAACTCACTCACTTAATTTGTCACACGGTGGGCAGGGTTGCGATGGATCGGTGCTCGTCAACTCGACCAAGACGAACAAGGCGGAGAAGGACGCCAAGCCGAACCACACGCTGGACGCATTCGACGTGATCGACGCCATCAAGGAGAAGCTGGAGGAGAAGTGCCCCGGCACCGTCTCCTGCGCCGACATCCTCGCCATCGCCGCCAGAGACGCCGTCTCGCTGGTAATCAAGCTTCCTTTCCTCCATCAATGAACGCTTAAACTAAGTTGCTTGTATCAAGCATGCATCGAGCTAGTTGATTTTACTTTAATTGTTGTCCTGTTGTTCAATAATTAACTAGGCTACAAAGGTGGTGACCAAGGGAGGATGGAGCAAGGACGGCAACTTTTACGAGGTGGAGACCGGCCGGCGAGACGGTCGCGTGTCGAGCGCCAAAGAGGCGGCGACGCACTTGCCTGATTCCTTTGATGGAATCCGGAAGCTCATAAAGAGGTTTGCTTCCAAGGGCCTCGGACTCGAGGATCTGGCTGTTCTATCAGGTAATGACCAACTTAACCACCCGCGTATTCTTGTAGAATAAAATCTTGGACTTATGCTGATGATATAATAAAAATTAGTATTTGCAACGGCCATATGTAAAAGATATGCTGGTAGTTACCATCAATAGTACTATAATAAGAGTAAGGTTGGAATTTAGTTTTTCTGCTAATGTATTACATTTTGATGGAGAGATCAATGGCACAAGTAATTGCATTCTATGAGTGAAAATTTTAACCCAAAAAAAGGGGAAATGTGTTTAGCAAGAGTGTGAATACTACCTGATCAATATTAATCACGAATTTTATTTGCAAATCTTATATTCCCAGTTTTATTATTCCTGAATGATCAAGATTAACACTATACTTGGTGAGCTTGAGAAGGTGGAAATAGTTGGCTAGTTAGTTGTTTTAAAACTCCACAACTCGGACTAAAATTTCTCATAACCGTAGTGAAAAGTCCGAACTGAACCCTAGTGCTACAGTTGGCCTTATGGTACCTTTTCTCTTTACTTTTTCAAATGGAGTTACTATTATGAAATTATTACCATTCAAGAAATAATTAACAAGAGGTATGTAGAGCATAAAAATTAGTCAAACAAGAATATCCAAATACAATAAGCTAGTGGAGTTAAAATCTCGATTTGGTACATAAAAGGCAGTGTAAGTAATGTTTTTGGTATGTAACTATCTGATTCACTCGATAAACAGTATGAGGTCACGCGTGCCATTCACGGGCATATCGATCTCGAGCCTTGATACGTGGTAAAAATTACTTTTGTGATTTCTTTTAGACGTAGGTAGAACTCACACAATTCAAGGAACAATTAATAAAGACATAAGTAAGACGGTACACAAAATTGACACGATATAAAATATTATAATGACAGAGTTAACGAAGATAACTTTGACAGGGCTTGTCTACTCTGAAGTTTTGCTGAATTTCAGTACCTTTTTTATGTCCGTGGATGAAGATTTGATCACTCTCATCGCTCCACTCACCTCTTACATGAACTCACCCCTCACTCTAGGATATCCTGAAACAAAGAACTCTTTTGTCTGACAAAAAAAAATCAAACCAAACAAAAAGTGGAAAACCTAGGTGGAACCTACGAATACATAGAAAAATAGGAGTTAATATTGCAATCAATTGTTGCTAAATCCGCATATTACTTAGAACATGATTTTTCGGCCTACATCAGTGTAATTTCATTTGTCTGAAAAATAAGAAATTTTTAGGAGACAGAAAATTAGCAAAACATTTTTCTATAATAAAGTGAAAAATGTCAAAGAATGGTACATGGAGAGAAGAAATTCAAAAACTCCGATCTAGTAAAATTTCTTAAGAGAAAAGTACATTTTCCATGAAACTTTTTCTTATTTATTACAACTTACTGTTGCCCACTTTTCTTGGGAAAATGTTGTATTGAAAGGAAATTAGGAAAAAAATTCTGAATTAAAAATTTGGCAAATAATTAAATTTGTTGAGTTGACCCTTAGTTTTTTTTTCGAGAAAGGAGTTGACCCTTAGTTGTTTTTAACATTTTATTGAATTGACCATAAAATTCCACTTTATACACAAATTTTTGAAGAAATAAAGTAGTAAGAAAAACAATAAGTCCCTTTAGACTTCTTACCTGAATTTTTCATTGTGAACAAGGGCTAAGCTAGGTGCACTTAGCATAGGCAAAATATCAGGTGCAAATGCCCATTTGGTGCAAATTTTGCAAATTCCCAGAAAACCATATGTAGAAGTCTTCAAAAATTCCGAAAAAAATCCACGTAGAGGTGAGGGTATGGTCAACATCCCTGCAAAATTTCAACTTCAAATTCGAAACCGTTTGTGAGCAACAAAAAAGACAAATTGAGTCTATATAAGTGTTAAACAGTGCGAAACACCAAATGGGCATTTTCACCAGATACGCCCCCCTTAGCATATCCGACCGCATGACTACTGTCATGTTGCCCCGTTCCATGTAGTAACTCAGTGATTTTCATTTCTGATCAAAATTGCAACAAATATAGTAAATTGGTAACCGATACTACTATACAGGTGGCCACGCACTGGGGAGCTCGCACTGCCCATCGCTGGGGAAAAGGCTGCGCAACTTCACAGCTCACCACGACATGGACCCGACCCTGGACGCGACGTATGCCGCGATGCTGAAGCGGCAGTGCAGGAAGCCCAAGGACAACGTGACCGAGCTGGAGATGGTGCCTGGGAGCTCGACGACGTTCGGCGCGACCTACTACAGCCTCGTCGTGGAGAAGAAGGGCCTGTTCCACTCCGACGAGGCCCTGCTCAGGAACAGTGTCACCAAAAGCCTCGTGTACGGCTACATGAGGTCGGAGAAGAGGTTCTTCAGAGACTTTGGGGTGTCTATGGTGAACATGGGGAGAGTTAGCGTGCTCACCGGCAGCCAGGGGGAGATCAGGAGGAGATGCGCCATTGTCAACTAGCTAAACTAGCTAGCTGTTGTACTGTGGTGTTCAATCTTGCCCATTTTATATGTTGTAGTGTGGTTTTTCTTTTGTTTTTGTAGTGGTTTAGGAATTAATGTTTTGACCGTGGGATTGTGAGTGTTTGGATTGATCTTGTCACTACAATATTAATGGGATGTGATAACATGTTCCATAGTTTTGATATATTTTGTAGGGATACGGGTAGGCTACACTAGCGTAAAACAAAAATTTTCTACCGCGTAAACCAAGAATTACTGTAGCAGTAGATCACGAGATTACCCCTTGTTGCGCAGAACCGTAGAGGAAGTAGAGTCGATGCAGCGGAAGCTAGCTGTAGTCGTACTACCTTCTCCTCCTCGCGGTTCCCTCGAACAGATCGTCTCCTCCTCGCGGTTCCCTCGGGCGGATCATCCAAGCGTCACAGCTGCAACGCCTCCAAGGTATCCACACGTTCGGGGAGGAACGTCGCTCGTCTCGGATTGCTAGATCCGAACGGGCAACCTTAGGCGTGGGAGGGATGACAGCTAGGGTTTCAGGAACTCTCAGTTGGCTTACCCTAACACGTCCATCCTCCTCCTTATATAGACGTCCCCATAATGGGCTTCTACGTTAGAGGCCCATTAGGACTCAATGCCTAGTCTAATTCGGATTCTAATCCGAATTTAAGCTCTTGCCCCTTAAGTGTGCGACCCTATAGGTTCACGCACATTTAGACATGAACCAAGTGCTCCTACTCGATCACTAATTGGTAGCGGCCCCTAGCAGGACGTGCCAACTCCCAAACGTACGTAAAGATCGTATCGGACGAACCATCACAATGTTATGTATGCAACTCCCTTTGTCTCACGATATTTGTCAAGCTCAAACTCGAGCTTGACAGCTCTTTCTCGATCGTGTGTCTCGGATTCCTTTATTAGGTTAACTCTTTAACCTTAAGTAGCACGGCCATGCATTTCTGGATCCGATCACTCGAGGGGCCCTGAGATATCTCTCTCATCACAGAGAGGGGCAAATCCCATCTCGATTGACCATGACTCGCATCATGCTTCATGACAAACAAGAAGGCAGCCTTTATGACTATCCAGTTACGGAGTAGCGTTGGACAACTCCTAAGTAAGTCATTTACACATATCAAGTACATATGACAATCTCAGGTCAAAGGACATAGCACACACATTGTGTCTTAAGTTGGGTCTGTCCAACCCCATGTTCCCTAACATGTGCTCATACAATTGGTTCGACATCTCTATGTCCATGACCCGTGAAACATGATCATCAACCAATACATATGCTAGTCTATTATTCATATGTGTCCTCACATGAGTTCCGACTAGGGACCAATTTAGAATAATCATTCAAGGTTAATATGAGTTTCCACAAACAAGTCACATACTTGCCAATCAATACAAATGATATTATTCAAGGAATATTTAATAAATCATGGATACAATGAAAATATGATCATCCCTATGATTGCCACTAGGGCATATTTCTAACAGTCTCCCACTTGCACTAGAGTCAATCATTAAGATATCTAATACCCATAGCTCTTGTGTGCGCCTCATGCTTAGGTTGTGGAAGGGGCTTTGTCAACGGATCTGCAACATTTAAATCCATGTGTACCTTGCATATCTTGACATCTCCCCGATCAATGATCTCCCGTATGAGATGAAAACGCCTAAGTATATGTTTGGATTTCTGGTGAGATCTTGGTTCCTTAGCTTGCGCAATGGCTCCATTATTGTCACAATAGAGATCCAAAGGACTGGAGGCACTAGGAACCACACCCAGTTCAGTGATGAACTTCCTTATCCAAACACCTTCTTTCGCAGCTTCAGAAGCAGCGATATACTCGGCCTCCGTTGTAGAATCAGCAACTGTCTCTTGTTTGGAACTTTTCCAACTAACCGCCCCTCCATTCAAAATGAATACAAAACCAGATTGCGAACGATAGTCGTCTTTGTCGGTTGGAAGCTTGCATCGGTGTAACCATTTACAACGAGCTCTTCATCACCTCCATAGACGAGGAACGCATCCTTAGTTCTTCTTAAGTACTTAAGGATGTTCTTAACCGCTGTCTAGTGACTTTCACCAGGGTTAGACTGGTATCTGCTCGTAACACTCAATGCATATGAAACATCTGGGCGAGTACATATCATGGCATACATGATAGACCCAATAGCTGAAGCATATGGAATCTTACTCATGCGGTCTCGCTCATCAGTGTTCGACGGACACTGAGTCTTGCCAAGACTTATCCCATGTGACATAGGCAAGAACCCTTTCTTTGCCTCCTGCATGTTGAACCGTTTCAACACCTTGTCAATGTAAGTACTCTGGCTTAATCCTATTAGCCTTTTCGATCTATCTCTATAGATCTTAATTCCCAAGATATACGTTGCTTCCCCTAAGTCCTTCATTGAAAAACTATTTTTCAGTGAGGCTTTAATGGACTCCAGCATAGGAATGTCATTTCCAATCAGTAATATGTCATCTACATATAAGATCAGAAATACGAGCGAGCTCCCACTAGCCTTTTTATAAACACAAGGCTCATCTTCATTTTGATGAAGCCAAACCCTTTGACTACCTCATCAAAATGAATGTTCCAACTCCGAGATGCTTGCTTCAATCCATAAATGGATTTCTGAAGTTTGCATATGTCACGGACCCGGGAATTACATATGATTAGGGGAACGACTGATCGCCAAGGGCCGAAGGACCAGTCGACCTGATGGCACGGTACCTGCGCCGTACTCACCGAGGCGGAGGGATCCGACACCTGCCCAACGCAAGCCGGCCGGAAGCGACTAGACTTCCCAGAACCACATACAATTCCCTGATCCGGTGAAGGTTTAGAGTCGTTCCTAAATGCTACAAGGCAAAACAGGGTCGGAGGAGCCCGGCGACTCTACCCACACCCTAACCTAGCTCGGAAGCTAGTGGGTCGCTCGAAAGCCCGGTAGAATACGCCCACACCCTGCCTGGCCAGCACAGCATCTCAGCCAGCGGGTCACTCAACCGATTCCTGCTCGACCTAGTAATAAGAGGAACAGCCGTAACCCTTCACGGCATACCCACACGCTTCATATCATACACATATTGCATATGGGCAGCCTGAATAACATCTTGGATATCACAACAAAGCACTAAATTATGATAATAAACTAGATGTCCGCATCGGACTATAAGATTACATCAGTCGGGCATAGCCGGAAACATATCCGAGTACGGGGTAATTAAACAACAGCGGAAACGAGTAATGGAGTCCCACAGCGGCGCATTGACCGCTGACCAAAAGTCACCACCTATCCCATGAGTCGAATAGCTAACCAAGGAAACCACAAGTTTAAGCGTCATCGAAATAGTCTTCGACCACCAGCTCACCTGCAAGCTCTAGGAATAACCTAGGTGAGTACAAAAGTACTCGTAAGACTTATTCGTGCTTGATTAGATGTCCTACACATGGATTTACTACCACAGGAGTAAACATGATGCTTCTCAGAGTAACAATATACAGAATTACGAACATAGCATAAACAAGTGAAGGTAGGACGGGTAGTCCACATGATATGATAGAAACATAATGAGCAGCCGATGTCCCAAGTGATACACAACTCCAAATACGACATACGGCATTAAACATGGCATTCCAATTTCCTTAAGGACCACACATTCTCAAGAGACCACACCTCCATCAATTAACATTTTCAACTTCTCTCTCGAACCGTTATCGGCAATACATCCCCATGAGTATAACAATGTGCCCTCCACCAGAGGTAGCTAGCCTCCCGGTGACCGGGACTCACCAATTCGATAAACTCATGGCAGAGATTCCGATAACGTTCACGCGTGACAGGGGGAGCAATACGATGAAATCACCTCAGGTTGGTATAGCGACAACACAACTTCTAACACCGGGGGTCGCTCCGTTAGCACCAATTAATACCAACTTTATTCATCTTTACTCCACCCTCGGCTCTCGCATCTCACTTATCTCAGATTTTAGTAGATAGGATGTTCAAGTTTAATCTTCGACTACAACGGTGTGCAATACAACGCAACCCTAGCATGCTAGTTGGCGCAGTCGATCACAACGTGAATAAGCAACACATGGAATAACAGTAAACTTATAATAAAATGCAACAAGCTCTGCTTGCCTTGTTCGGGTTGTTCCTGATCTTGCGGGGAGCTGTAGGCCGGGTGGTCCCCTTCTTCGGGCTCTGTTGCGATTAACACGACACCGGAAAAGAAACGATAAAAGAAGTAATGAGACCCAGCATGAATGCATGATGAATGATATAGGGGATGGATCTATAAAACCATCCCACTGCGGTTACGAACCCATGAAAGTTAAGTTGTTACCCTAAGATGCACGCATGTCAAGTTCATTAGATATCAAGTTTTATTAGATGTCAAGCTAGGGTTTGCATGTTACTACTCACAATGGATGGTCCTGACCTGCAAAACTTATCATATGAAAGTGCTCTGGAATACGAAGCTAACGTAGTTGGAATTGTTCAATTTGGGGCTACAGTCATCGAGTTAGGGTTTATTCGACGAACGGCGAGAAAGGGGACTACAACTCATATTGTAAGGGACCTATGGTGCATGTGCCAATGGTAGGCATCTAATTGGACCAGACTGTAGAGAATGTCGCAAGGTCTCCGAAACTATCCACCTTGTCGGAATCGAAGCTACGGTCGCGAAGCTAGGGTTTACCGACCCTCGACGGTGGTAAAATAACAACCCTAGATATCATCTTGTGCATGTGCTCAAAATTAATTTTTGATTCAGCCAAATTGTAGAGATTTTCATAAGCTTTCCAAATATATCAAATTTATCAAATTTGGACGTGTGGTTTGAAAGTTATGAAAGTTTGAAGTTTTGTACAAAGTCTGCCCCCCTAATAGTCGAAACCCTAAATACTAGGTACACCCGAACACTACCCAGGCCCTTCCTAAAGTCCTACGCGTACCTGACCGTGGTTCACCCAGATTTTCCAACACATAATCCTACCCCACTGACCTGCGGGACCTACCCGAGTACCCGTGGCCCAATAAGAAGAGGCCACGCGGCCTCACCTCTCTCTCACCCGTCCCCTCTCTTTTCTCTCCCCTGGACCCGACCGGAGTTGGAGCCGACGGCGGCGCGCTCGCTGGAGAGGAAACCGAAGGCGCTCGGGAGGGGCGGCGGCTTCGGAAAATGAGCGGGGAGAGGCGGTGGCTCACCCCGAGTTGGACACGGTGCTCGGGGAGGGCGGAGGAGGTCGGGAGCGTGCCGGCGACGAGGACAGTGGCGGCGGTGGCCGGAGCTACGTCGGGAACACCACACGGCCACGGATCTGCACAACCGAAGGGGAAGGGAGGTTAGAGGGAGGAAGAAGAAGCTTGAGGAGGAGAAGATGGAGCTCGGGAGTGACCGAAGCGAGCTATACGGCTCGCTGGAGTAGAGACCGGAGGCGGAGAAGGCCACAGCAGTGGAAAGCTTCCGGGGACAGATCTGGAAAAATGGGAAGCGGAGAAGGTTAAGGAGGGAGAGAAGTTACTCGGGAAAGGAGAGGAGGGGTTGGGAGCTCACCGGAGGGAGCGGGATTGCTCACCGGAGTTGAGGAGGCTAGCGGCGTCGGTGAGCAATCGTGCTCGGGAGAAGAAGGGAATGGGAGCTAGGGTTAGCCAGGAGGAAGGAGGGGGGGGAAGGGCTGTCGGAACGCCCTATTTATGGGGCGGCGGCGCTCGGACAGGCGCGGGTGCACCGCCCACGGCGGCGAACGGGCGACGGCGACGTGGGGGAAGGGTTCTGACAGACGGGCCCGGGGCGCGGCAGCGGAGAGAGGGGGAAGGAGGGGAGGCTGACACGTGGGGCCGGGCGGTCAGCGAGAGGAGGGCACACGCGCGCGGGGCTGGCGGGCTGTGGCAGCTGATGGGCCGGCCGAGCAGGTTTTTGGCCCAAACTTTTTAGGGTTTTCTTTTTCTCTTTTTAATTCTTTGAATCAGTGTTAGTTCTGGCGTCATTTTATGTGCAACCTTTGCTCCAAAAATTCTAAATTTTTTACAGGAGGTTCTAAACACTATGTGGGAGCTACTGTAGAAGTTTGAATAGATTTGGAGCTTGTTTGAATGGGTGTCTAGTTCAATTCTAGGGTTTGACCTAATTCGACGTTTTGAACTGCAACTAGGTCTTAGGTTACTCCAAAAATTTTGAAATTCTGCATAGAGCTGACATTTCCATATTCCAGGCTATTTCCAAAGTTTGGTGAACTTTTATCCACCTTTGCTTGTCTTTTCTCCTAACCCTAGTTTTCGACACTTTAGGGTTTGAGCTCGGACGTTTCGATTGAGTTGTTATTTCATGTGGCTTTTGAGGCAGTCTTGGGAAGAAGGGAGAAAAGGTTAGTAGAGGGATTCATCGAAGGGGTTCACTGGCCCCACCACTTGCTAATGTTATTGTCGAAGTTCGATACTTCGAATAAGTTGATTGGTGTTTGTTAACATATCCACCGAGGATGAGATATGTACATATTCTATAAAGTAAAGTTGATATACAACTAAGTTTAAGTAAGGTGTGGGTGATGATGATGCCATGTATGCATGAATGCGGAGCAAAACCCTAATCGTTCAAGTTGGGTGTTACAGCATATTTTACCAGCGTTGTTTGGATCAACAAAACCTTCAGGCTGTGTCATGTACACATCCTCACTCAGGTTTCCCGTTAAGGAAAGCTGTTTTGACATCCATTTGCCATATCTCATAATCGAAATACGCAGCAATAGCTAGAATGATCCGTACAGATTTTAGCATCGCTACGGGCGAGATGGTCTCGTCGTAGTCAACTCCTTGAACTTGCCAAAAACCTTTAGCGACAAGTCGAGCCTTATATACGTGAACATTTCCATCTATATCAATCTTTTTCTTGTAGATCCATTTGCACTCGATGGTTTTAACACATATCGGGTGGGTCAACCATGTTCCAAACCTGATTGTCCCCCATGGATTCTATCTCGGATCTCATGGCATTTTTGCCACTTTCTCAGAGTCTGGTCCCATCATTGCTTCCGTGTAGGTCGTAGGCTCATCATTGTCCAACAATAATATATCGCGGGCATACCAGCCCTGGTAAATGACGCGTCCTCTCTGACCTACGTGGGATCGGTTCCTCCTCAACTGTGGTCCCTCTAGAAAGAGTTTCCATGGCTGTGGGTTCCTCAATTGGATTCCCCCCGGCTGGGGTGTCCCTCAACTAAGTCCTCCCCATTTGGAGTATCTCGAACCTCTTCGAGTTGCACCGTTCTTCCACTTGTCTTTCTTGAGAGAAACTCTTTCTCTAGAAAAACTCCATTCTTAGCGACAAACACTTTTGCCGCTCCTTTTGGTTGTAGAAGTAATATCCTAAAGTTTCTTTTGGATATCCCATGAAAAAGCACTTATCTGATTTTGGAGCGAGTTTGTCAGACATTAGACGTTTAACATGAAACTTCACAACCCCAAATTTTTAGAAAAGACAAACTGTGACTCTTCCCAGTCCATATCTCATATGGTGTCTTATCTACAGACTTGGATGGTACCCTATTTAGCGTGAAAGCACTGTTTCTAGAGCATAACCCCAAAATGATAATGGTAGATCTGACTGGCTCATCATTGATCGAACCATGTCTAACAAGGTTCGATTACGCCATTCGGATACCCCATTTCTTTGAGGCGTTCAGGAGGCGTAAGTTGTGGAACAATTCTGCAACTCTTTAGATGATTGCTAAACTCATGACTCAAATACTCGCCTCCACGATCAGATCGGAGAAACTTAATTTTCTTGCCACGTTGATTTTGTACTTCATTCTGGAATTCCTTGAACCTTTCAAAAGTTTCCAACTTATGCTTCATTAAGTAGACATAGCCATATCTACTAAAATCATCAGTGAAAGTAATGAAGTACTGAAAACCACCTCTAGCAGTCGTGCTCATTGGTCCACATACATCAGTATGTACAAGTTCCAACAAGTCTGACGCTCTCTCACAATGACCCGTGAAAGGTGTCTTAGTCATTTTTCCAAGTAAACAAGCCTCACATGTCTCGAATGATTCAAAATCAAACGACTTTAGACGACCATCTGTATGGAGCTTCTTCATGCGCTTCTCACTTATATGACCCAAACGACAGTGCCAAATATAGGTAGGATTCAAATCATTAGGAAGAAGCCTTTTAGCATTAATATTATAGACAGGCGCATCATCAAGATTTAAAATGAATAACCCATTCACAATGGGTGCATAAGCATGCAAACATCTTATTCCTAAACATGGAACAACCATTGTCCTCAATAACGAATTTATAACCGTCTCTCAATAAATATGAAGGAGATATAATGTTTCGACTTAAACTAGGAACATAATAACAATTATTCAATTTCCATAATAATCCTGAAGGTATATGAAGTTGCATGGTGCCGACGGTCAACGCAGCAACCCTTGCTTTATTCCCGACGCGAAGATCAACTTCTCCTCTCGTGACACTTCTACTCCTTATCAGCCCCTGCATCGAGTTGCAAATGTGAACAACTGATCCAGTATCAAATACCCAAGAGTTTATTAGGAGAATCAGTGAGAAATATGTCTATAACATTCACAACAAGTGTACCTGATGTAGAAGTCTTACTTCCACCCTTCTTCTTGATGGAGGCCAAGTACTTCTTGCAGTTTCTCTTCCAATGGCCAGTCTCTTGACAGTAGAAGCATACAGTCTCAGCATCAGGTCCAGTCTTAGGCTTAGGTTGAGGCTTTGGGCTTCGAGATCGTATCCCAGAGCCTTGCCCTTACCCTTCTTCTTAGCCCAAGAGTTACCCTTCTTCTTGAAGCTAGCTGTTTTCTACAGCGTCATCACATGACTATGCCCTGCACACTTCTTAATGTCACACTCTGCTGTTTTGAGCATCCCACAAAGCTCATTTCAGGCCCTTCTCCATGCCATGCATATGGTAGTTTCGAGATGAAGTTCCCATAGCTCGTGGAAGTGATGCCAAAATAAAATCAGTAGCCAACTCTTGGCTAATGGGAAAACCTAGCTTTTCAGAGTCTGTGTGTAACCAACCATTTTGATCACATGTGAGCTTACGGGAGCGCCTTTCTGCTAGCTTGCATTCCAGAAAGGCCTTAGAGACATTGAACCTTTCAGTCCTAGCCTGAGTCTGGAACATGCCTTTGAGCCCCACGATCATATCGTGTGCCTCCATGTTTCTCAAATTGCTTCTGAAGCTCAGGTTCCATGGAGCCCTAGCATAAAACAGCTGACCTCAAGAGAGTCATCTGTTGCCTTTCTTGTAGGCGTTCTTAACAGCAGCACTAGCATTTATCAGCAGGCACATCTGGGATTGGGGTGTCTAGAACGTGTTCCCTCTTATCTGCCCTGAGAACAATTCTCAGGTTACGGACCCAGTCCGAATAGTTTGTTCCATTGAGTTTCACATCAAGAATCGAACGCAAAGCAAAAGGTTGTGGTGGGCGGGATAGTTTGGTGCCATTGTTCTACAACAGAAATAATACGCAAAAATACTAAGACATATATCCATGAAAGAGTAAATTGTATTAAACAGATTTAATAGAATGTACTCCCACTAAAATCAACATCCCTCTATTGATACTTAGTGATTCAAGACCCACAATTAACTAGTCTACTAGTGAGCTTTTGCGTCACTGCTAGAAGACAAGTGAATTCGGTAAGCAACACTTTGCTAATCATATCTCTATATGACTCCTGTTGTTGGGTGGCATCTCTATGCCTCGGCGCCCCAACCCTTATGCCCCTAAAGTCCATAACCGTTATGATGACTTTGTCAAGTTAACCAATGATATGCTGTAAGTGTCCGACACGAACCCATCTTGATGATGTATAGTACAATGTCCTGTATACCAGACGGTATCCGCGTACGATTCCCTGGGCTTCCAGAAGGGTACTACGTACTTAGTAAGGATCCCCAGAAAATAAGGTAACCCCTCGAAAGAGGAAAGATATTCTTTAAACTAGGAAGTCAATCCCGACATTTAAGGAAGCCAGAGTCCTACTCGGGCGTAAGTCCATATCCAGTACGACCCTGGAGACCCCCTATATAAGGATCAGCAATCCCATAGGGGAGGACAGGTCTTTCTAGTCGCACAACGAGTTGAGCCAAATCCCAGGAGGTGAAGCCCTAGAAGACCCGCTGCCTCGAAGGAGTCGAGTCCCGCGGGATTAGTTAGGTTAGTCTGCGACTAGGCCTAGGGTAGCTACTAACATACACCCCCATTGTAAAGACATTTTCTCCTTCAATATATCCGAACAGGACGTAGGGTTATTATCCTGAGGGAGGCCCGAACCTGTATAAAAAAGGGTTGTCCCCTGTTGTTAGATCTCCTGGCCTTGGGCCCTAGAGGTCCCTACCCCCCAGTAACACTGTTCCACGAATACCATAAGATCGCCGATTCACCGATCGTCGACGGATGGCGCCGATCGTGGGGACCTCTCCGGATCAAGCCGTCCAGGAAGAATCAAAGTCGACAGGATGTGCAACTAATCGCGATCAGCCCTTTTCATCAACTGCACAGCCCTCGTCGGTCCGATCCAAAGAGGAGGAAGCAGATGCGATAAGAAGTCCGATCACCCCCACGCACCGTGTCGGGTACTCAGACCGGGGCTTCTACGACAACTTTGGCCCCATGGACCCGTACCCGGTCACGGATCGCGTGAATTTTGGAGAATACGCCCCTGGAGAGTACTCGGATCACGAAGCAGATCGTTTCAGGACCGAGTGCGCCAGGGCCTTCGACGGGAAGCTGGTGCTGAACGACAACCTCCCGCCAGGAACAACCAGTCCAATGGTCGAAATTTCACCGGCGAATTCTGATCGTCAGGACGATCACGACCCTACCCACGCCGCGTCCAATGAGGACAACGCGATGGAGTGTGAGTACACATCATCTAACCAAGGACCTCGAGTGGTTCTCGCGATCGACGATGGTCGTGAAGAGCTCGAGGACCGAGATCTGCCTGGGGGCTCGGAACGATGCAATACAATGGCCACTCCACCCAGGAACGCGGACTTGCCTGCCGTTGCAGAAAGAACCCCTCCAAGAACGAGGGAGTACGTGTCCCGAACTGCTCGAAGGCTTGCGGAGGTGCGCAATCTGCTGTGACGACCACCGGTAGCGGATTTATCAACACCCGCGGGTATGCAATGGCTACAACGGCTGGGGGCTGACCTCCAAGAGGCCCAAGACCAAGCCGAGTCTTCTCGAGCCCAGTCGGTGACACGCAGCTCTACTCGAGTTAGAACCCCTTCTCCACCAGAAGAGCGTGACCGAGAAGGACGACACCCCAGGAACAGGACTTCTCAGGAGGAGCCACCTGCTGACCTCCGAGACCAGCTCAACAGGCGCCGACAACAAAGGCGCCAGCAAGAGCAACAGCTCCCTCGGAGGGACCACTCGCAATACGCCAACGTTCGGGGCCGAGCTTCGACCTCGAACAGTGGCGAGAATGCACCTTATCGGGGAGCCTTCAACGGATGCCAAGTGCTATCCTAGGAGCTCCGGCAGGTGCGCTGGCCTTCTCGTTTCAAGCCCGGGTCCCTAGAATCGTATGACAACACCATGAATCCCGTGGAATTCCTGTAGATCTACACCACCACGATCGAGGCCGTAGGCGGGGACGAGAAGGTTATGGCCAACTACCTTCCTACCGCTCTCAGGGGAGCCGCTAGGACTTGGTTGACGAACCTACCCCCAGGAACTATCCGTTCATGGGGGCAGCTCTGCGACATGCTCCTCGGGAACTTCCAAGGTACCTTCCCAAGACCTGGTCGTGTCGACGATCTATTCCTAGTCGTCCAACGACCAGACGAGACCTTCCGAGAATTCACAAAGGTTTAGTGCGGTCCGCAACACTATTCCGGAGATAACTGACTTGGATGTCATCCGCGCCTTCACTCGGGGCAGCAGGAATGAGATGTGTACGCACGACTTGATCATGCGACCACCAAAGACCACGAGACAGCTCATGGACCTGGCCGAAAAGGCCGCCTGTGCGGAGGAGACCTTGCGATACATCAAGCAGCAACGAGGCGGGCCGACCAATTCTCTCCTCCGAGCAAGGGACGATTCGAGGAAGACTAAACGCAAGAAGAAGTCCTCCGGAGGGAACAAGGAGAAAAGGGCCAAAACCGACGAGGTAATGGCTGACATCTCCGAGAAGCGCACCTGGTGACCGCGCCCCAAAGACAAGCCTACCAATTCCTCTGACAAGCCATCCAAGCCCTAGTGCGACTTTCTCCAGACCGACTTGCATGGTCTACGTCAGTGCCGCATCTTCAAGAAATACCTTAGGGAAGAAAGAGAGAAGTTCCGCGAGGAGGATCCTCAGGTCGCTAACAATAGTCGGGACACAACTTCCGACGATGATGACTCCACCCCTGAGCCTTTCCAGGGGCACGTCAGAGCAATCGAGCACATATTCGGGGGCTCAACCTCTTATGAGTCAAAGAGGCAATACAAGGCGATTGCCCGAGAAGTTCTCGCAAGCCTACCGCGGGTCTCTCGGGCAGTCAAGTGGTCCAAGGTCACGATCTCTTTCGACTAGACAGGCTGCCCTGAGAACTGTGCTCGGCTGGGACGATATCTAATTGTTGTCGAACCAACAATCAACAACTGCCGAGTAGGCCGCGTGCTGGTAGATGGAGGGAGCTCCCTCAATATCCTATTCGCCAACGCCCTCGACGCAACACAGGTACCACCGTCGTCTGTCCAGACGGTGACGCATACATTCCAGGGTATTGTCTCGGGCTCGTCGGCCACGCCGATCGGGCAAGTCACGCTCCCGGTTACCTTTGGTACACCGGAGAACTTCCGAACAGAGAAGATCCTGTTCGACGTCGTCGATTTTGAGACAGCGTACAATGCTATCCTGGGACGCCCAAATCTGGCCAAGTTCATGGCAGCAACGCACTATGCCTATCAGTGCATAAAGATGCCCGGCCCAAAAGACGTCCTCACGATAAAGAGTTCCCCCAAAGAAGCACTCCTCTATGACAAGCGCAGCCTCGACCTCGCAGAACAACATCAACCCTCTAGTCGGGACACCGATGCAACGGCACGTGCCTCCACATCGTCAAGACCACCACCCCCACTACAAGCGACAACTTTGGAAAGTACCCCCTCCAAGTCGGAGAAAAAGTTCCATGACTAGATCGGAACTAGAAAAGAAAAAACAGGGCCTTTTCCTCAGCAGGACCACGGTTCCCCAGGAAAGGCTGCCCGATCTAGGTCGCTCGTACCAGCTGCCAAAAAGTCGTGTCCCTTAGAGAGTCCCCCACGCAAGTACCTTCGGTAAAGTTGCATGGCCATCGCCCCCCCTCAGCAAAGTCCAACGTCGTGCCAGCTCCGGCCCTGAAGATCGTCAAGCTACGAACAAGTCGATGATAAGACGCTTCGGGCGCCGCTGCCCAGCACGCGCACTCAACCAAGTTTCGTTAGCAGGTCACGACAGAAAGGACGCGAGTCTCTAGGACAACCGGCGACAAGCTGAAAGAGGGGGGATGGCTTATTCTTTTTTAGTTTCCTAGAATGCCTTTCTTACAGTAGTTTGTAAAAGACACAGTTTCTAAATACATCAAGTTTCCAGTTCAATATATAAATTTTTGGACTGCCTATCTGAGATGTCCCTCAAATAAGACAGTCGGGGGCTAGTAAGTATATGGCGAATTGGTGTACGCATACGAGCACCGATCTTTCTCGGCCTGCGCGAGGGGGAAAGGTTCCGCACTACAACCGTCAGGGACGCGAGGAAAACCCCTTAACGTGTCTGCAGGTGATAGGGGAAGCCACTGAGCCCCCCACTTGACCAGACCTAAGGCCTGGTCGACTAAGCTCCCCGGTTCCGTAGTAACGTTCCTCGACCTCAAGCAAAGGAAGGGAAAGAAGGCGCGAATATGACTAGACCAACGGAACCCATACGCTCATTCACGTCCCCGATTACTTTAAACAGAAGGCATCACGGATAGAACGTAATGCGGTCATTGGCAGGGCAAAAATGTGGAGCTTACTAGCTTATGCTTAGTACCCCGGCAAATAACAGGGCACAAGTTGTCGCTACGACCGGGAAAAACTGGGCGGGGACCCCTTAACGTGTTTACTGATGACGAGGAGCCACGGAGCCCTCCATCTGACTAAACCTAAGGACTGGTCAACCTCAGTTCGTGGTGAAAACGGCACAACTCGTAGATCCTGAGTCAGGGGGAAGAAGCGATGAGTTCAATCAAGTCCACAACAAACCCCGTGTACGACAAGCATTTCGCAAGTGCAGACAAATACTGTGAAAAATCCAAGTTTTCAGAAAACAAAAAAAACACACAAGATTAATCGCATAGTTACTGACAATTGTCTGGTACAAGTTCCTATTCTACTTAGCTAGACTAGACGCCTGGACCCGATCACCGAAGGCATCCGCCGCACTCTGCACAGCGTCAAGAAGCTCCTCCTCCCTACCGACGGGCAGGTCGGCGGCTAGGGCCTTCAGCGACAAGTCTGGGTGCTGACACCGGAGAAAAGCCAGGGCAAAAGCCAGGGCATCCCACACGCCCTGCTGAAGCTCGTCTTCAAGAAGCTTCTCGAGAAGAAGCTTCAACCGAGGGACCGACGCCATGAGCTCCTCCAGCCGAGTAGCAGGCGAAGGACAGGGAGGATGGCAACTCCAACTTCGATGAACGCCTTCTCGAGCGTATCAACAGCGCGCTCGAGATCCTCCTCCAGTTTTCCCGCATAGGCATTGCTCCTTTGCAGGGAAGACTTTGCTTCCGACAAGTGGGCCTTCGACACCCGGAGCTCAGCCTCGGCCGCCTCCCTCTTCTTCTCGGCTTCCTGGAGGCACTTCTGCAGCTCCTCCTTCTCCGCGTGCCAGCTCCCCGACTCCTCAAGGAGTTTCTTCGGCTCCTCATTTGCCGCTCGGGTAGCCTCTAGCTCGGTTTGAGCTTTCTCGAACGGGGGAATCCAGGAGATGGCGATCTAAAAACAACAAGGTCAGTATCGATTACAGTACACGTTTTAACGCTGCCATATCTATTTACCTGTAGCAGAGACGTCAGGCCGACGCTCTCCGGCACCAAGGGTTCCGGAGTAGAAGGCTCCACCTGCTCAACCGGCGCCGACGCTGGCCTTGGTGGCGGGGGGCGTTCATCGGTGGTCACTCCCGTCGGGATGCCGGCAGGAACGATGGTAATCCTAACCGGAGGAACTTCCGAGTCAGTTCGTCATCAAAACAAGAAGCAAAAAGAAATCCGGAGAAGGCCAGGAAAAACACACTCACCTTGTACGCTTCGCATGGGGAAGGAATCCCTTGGACAAAGCATCAGGGCCTCGTTTCTCGGAGGAGGCTAGCGGCGCCTTTCCCTACGCCGTTGCCACCTCTTCCCTACTAGTGGTCGAGGAAGGAGGGGTCGGTTCTCGTGGAGGAAGGTCGCCTGCGTCATGCTGTCCGACAAGCTACTCCTATTAACCTACTCGGGGAACGTATGGAGAAAAGCTAGCCGGGCAAAGGGTTCTAACCTGAGGCTGGGGATCTGGCGGAGGAGGAGAGTTCCGGGTAGGGGGCTCTACCCGGGTGTCCTCCCTTACCGCCGCGGCTCTGGATGGACCTCCACCTCCCTCTTCGGAGGTTGGCCCGGTCTCCCCGAGGACTTCAACATCCTCATCCCGAACAGAGGCATTGGCACGTTCGGCTTCCGGGTCAGGACCTCCGCAGCCTACTCACTGTAGAGACGAACTCGAAGGTGATTGGTATCACCGTACGAGTAACCAACGAAACAACAGACAAGGTAAAGACTTCCAACTTACCGAGAGGATTTCCTTCTGGTTGTCGGGGCTGAGCCTCAGGATAGGCGGTGGCACCTCGGTCCGCCCGCCTGGGGGGGATTGCTCGAATAGGTTGCTCAACCTATTCTGAAGCTCCTCGGGGGACAGATCTACGCAATCTAAATAATCAAAAACAAGTTGGAAGTCACGCCGACTAGCATGACACAGGAAGGAGAAAAAATGCCTACCGGTGTCAAAGTCCTTTGACTGGTCTTGCCCCTCCGGGACCATCCAGGCAGGCTGGATCCTCGACCGAAGAGGGCTGAGTCACCGTCGGAGGAAATCTTCTGCAACATCCCATGCTGACAAGCCCTTGGCGGCAAGATTGGCGACGTCACCGACAAGAGCCCTGAGCTGTTTTGTCTCCTTCGGGGTTTCCACCCAACACTTTGCCGGGAGAGGAGCTAGGCCTCGGCAGCTGATCCCGGAGAGAGGTGGGGGCTGGCAGTAGAACCACCTCGAGTGCCAGCCCGACCACGACAACTTCTAGGAGGAGGGAATGTAGGCGTCTTTTTTTCCCTTCCGGAGTCGGAATCCGGCGCCGCCGACGACTCCTCTGCCGTTGACCTTCATCCAGCGGAGGTTGTAGAAGAACCTCCACAGCTCCAGGCTCGGTCGGATGCCGAGGTACGCTTCGCACAGGTGTGCGAAGACCGCCAGCATCAGGACCGAGTTCGGGTTGAGATGAATCAACTCGATCCCATAGAACTGGAGCACGAGGATGAAGAAGTGTGACGGTGGGAGTTGGAATCCGCACCTGAAAAAATCCACGGAGACGACGACCCAATCCGTATCCGGACTGGGGAACTTCTCCTTCACGGCTTCCCGGACAGGCACGAACACCTCCGGGAGGATCACCTCCTCCGTTACGAGTCTTTTGAGGGCGGAGGAATCCATCACTGAGGCTTCGAATGCGGGGATGGCGGAAATTGGCTCCCCCGAAGCATCCCCCGACGACTTCGTGGGCTCAGGGGACTTCCTTGTGGCACTCTTTTTGCCCATCTCTTCCGGCTGATCGGAGACGATGGAAGCAGGAGGTTTTGGCAAAGGGCGCGAGGAAGAGGATGAGGGGGACAGGAATGCTAAGGGATAGAGAGTAATGCGGGTAAAAACCCTGACTCTTGGTTCCTTAAGGGATTTTCAATCTTCGCCTGACTGAGCGCGGTTAACGGCACGATCCGTTCCATCGCATTTAATGTGGGCAGTTGCTTTTTCCGCATACGAGGCGTCGCACGGGAAAAAGAGGGCCTGACAAACCCATGACCCCGACAAGCGCGCCGTGTTACGGCTCACGTCAGCCGCACAGCGGCGCAGAAAAAAGGAAAGATTCTTCATCACCACGTGAAATTTCCACCACGACAGTTCGGTTTTCCAGAAATCCGCCAGGCAAGACGCATGACCGTGATCAACGGACCAGATCGGCTCGGAAAGAATTTTGGGTTTTTCCCAGAGAATTGCTCCGATATATCTGTCACGACTACTCGGTAGGGATTAAGCCTACTCGGGAGAGTTGTCAACAAGGACCACCCGGTTCGCCTACTCGGAGCTGCTCCCCGAGAAGGGCAGATTTCCTACAGAACAGTCACAGCCTCTCTTCATGTACTGATGGGGGGCTTGATGATGTATAGTACAATGACCTGTATACCAGACGGTATCCGCGTACGATTCCCTGGGCTTCCAGAAGAGTACTACGTACTTAGTAAGGATCCCTAGAAAATAAGGTAACCCCTCGAAAGAGGAAAGATATTCCTTAAACTAGGAAGTCAATCCCGATGTTTAAGGATGCTAGAGTCCTACTCGGGCGTAAGTCCATATCCAGTACGACCCTGGGGACCCCCTATATAAGGATCAGCAATCCCATAGGAGAGGACTTGTCTTTCTAGTCGCACAACGAGTTGAGCCAGATCCCAGGAGGTGAAGTCCTAGAAGACCCACTGCCTCGAAGGAGTCGAGTCCCGCGGGATTAGTTAGGTTAGTCTGCGACTAGGTCTAGGGTAGCCACTAACATACACCCCCATTGTAAAGACATTTTCTCCTTCAATATATGCGAATAGGACGTAGGGTTATTATCCTGAGGGAGGCCCGAACCTGTATAAAAAAAGGCTGTCCCCTGTTGTCAGATCTCCTGGCCTTGGGCCCTAGAGGTCCCTACCCCCCAGTATCACCGTAAGATCACCGATTCACCGATCGTCGACACATCTAATCAAGAAAAGTTAATGGCACCCTACTTTTGTAGACCTACCATTAATTTACATGACATGTGATGGTGCAACCTTTAATTGGGAGGCCATCAATTTAACTTAATATTATAGGAGGGATCATTCTACTTCTACCATGTAACATGCATAGGAGTAAAAAACAAGAATAATATTTACACACATTCATATGATTGTGATATAGTATGGCCCCTTCTTATGGTGATCTCCATCGCCATAGCCTCTGTTCTCCATGACGATTGCGGAACGGGTTGCGGAACTAAGAATTCTGATCTTCGTTCGTATCCCTACCCGTATCGCCATAGCGTGCAACGGGTTGCAGTGTTTAAACCGATTGACCCTTCGGTGCTAACTGGAGCCCGATCGCACGATCACGGTACATCAATAATGAATCCAGAAGCCATTCTGATCTTCGTTCCGATTCGACCAATCATATTGATCTTCGCATGCAACCTCTGGATTTATGTTTCACAATCTACCCCGATGGTGGATACCGACCGGTAGGGGTATGTAGTGTCACGACCTTAGCAACACGATCACAGAAACTAGACCTTTAATCCATCTACGAACACCATGTACGATCAATCAAATTGACCAATACAAAACCGATCTACATATCACCATATGTATGTAACCCGAATCTAAAACTTAACAGCATTGGTTCTGATACCACTGTAGGGATACGGGTAGGCTATACTAGCGTAAAACAAAATTTTCTACCGCGTAAACCAGGAATTGCTGTAGCAGTAGATCACGAGATTACCCCTTATTGCGCAGAACCATAGAGGAAGTAGAGTCGCTGCAGCGGAAGCAGCTGTAGTCGTACTACCTTCTCCTCCTCGCGGTTCCCTCGAACAGATCGTCTCCTCCTCGCGGTTCCCTCGGGCGGATCGTCCAAGCATCACAACTGCAACGCCTCCAAGGTATCCACACGTTCGGGGAGGAACGTCGCTCGTCCGGATTGCTAGATCCGAACAGGCAACCTTAGGCTTGGGAGGGATGACGGCTAGGGTTTCGGGAACTCTTTGTTGGCTTACCCTAACACGTCCATCCTCCTCCTTATATAGATGTCCCCATAATGGGCTTTTACGTTAGAGGCCCATTAGGACTCAATGCCTAGTCTAATTCGGATTCTAATCCGAATTTAAGCTCCTGCCCCTTAAGTGTGCGACCCTATAGGTTCACGCATATTTAGACATGAACCAAGTACTCCTACTCGATCACTAATTGGTAGCGGCCCCTAGCAGGACGTGCCAACTCCCAAACGTATGTAAAGATCGTATCGGACGAACCATCACAATGTTATGTATGCAACTCCCTTTGCCTCACGATATTTGTCAAGCTCAAACTCGAGGTTGACAGCTCTTTCTCGATCGTGTGTCTCGGATTCCTTTATTAGGTTAACTCTTTAACCTTAAGTAGCACGGCCATGCATTTCTAGATCCGATCACTCGAGGGGCCCTGAGATATCTCTCTCATCACAGAGAGGGGCAAATCCCATCTCGATTGATCATGACTCGTATCATGCTTCATGACAAACAAGAAGGCAGCCTTTATGACTATCCAGTTACGGAGTAGCGTTGGACAACCCCTAAGTCATTTACACATATCAAGTACATACGACAATTTCAGGTCAATGGACATAGCACACATATTGTGTCTTAAGTTGGGTCTGTCCAACCCCATGTTCCCTAACATGTGCTCATACAATTGGTTCGACATCTCTATGTCCATGACCTGTGAAACATGATCATCAACCAATACATTGCTAGTCTATTATTCATATGTGTCCTCACATGAGTTCCGACTAGGGGCCAATTTAGAATAATCATTCAAGGTTAATATGAGTTCCACAAACAAGTCACATACTTGCCAATCAATACAAATGATATTATTCAAGGAACATTTAATAAATCATAGATATAATAAAATATGATCATCCATATGATTGCTACTAGGACATATTTCTAATATATTTTGCATCATCTTTTTCCCGAAACACACATTTTCTCTCTTCCCCTCTTCACTTCACCCCTGCCTCCCAATTCATGTGGGTTAGGAAAAAAAGGTAAATTATATGTAACTTGAGAATGATACTCTCTCAACATTGACATCCGTAAAGTGCTGCCTGAAACACTGAATTTTTATTATTAGTTTCGTTCTAATATTCAGCTTCAGTTAATAAAAACCTGAAAATGCCCACTTGGGCGCTTTATCTCTTTTGTTGGCGAATACCACCGTGGACTCCAATTTGCTCCGTAGGTTTTGATTTCGTTATCAATTCTTGAATGCTGATCTTCGTAGTCCCTAATCTCTATCTAATTCAAGTGCTCATCGCCTTGGTTTGGGAAGTTGTTGTTCATGTACACGTGCCGTGAATAATCAGGCCATCGTCGTCTCAACGTCCAGTTGAGCAGTATCAGTGAGGACAGAAAGCAACGCTTGGCATTCGCGTCGGCCGGGTTCGTGCCGGTGCAGGTCAGGCGAACCGGCCGACGTCGACGGCGCGCGCTACCGCGCGTTGCGTCGGGAGGGTCTCGGCAGGGTTGGCGCGTGTCGTGTCCATCGCTGGGCCGGCCCTGAGAATCGTCCAAGAATATGCTGCCCCTTTTGTGCGTCGTTAAGCTCCGCCGCGTCCACTGATTTTTGCCGGGTCTACGAGGCCGGGGATGCTGCGGGCAGCGCAGGAATCCCCGCAAGGTTCGTCGGTTGCCGGGCGCCTCTTGCTTTCGCAGTTCTCCGGTGCACTGGCTTCTTCCCCTTCTCTCCCTGCGCGTCGCTGTTCTGGGTGGACCCCGCTGCTTGCCTGCCACCGGTGGTGCGTCTGGCCATTCCGAGCATCAGAAGCGCTGGTGTCATGGGGACTACAAATTGTCCGGGATCGAGGCTACGCCTTCGTGGTGGAGGTGCTGGCCTGAGATCTTGCTGCCAGACTAGAGGTACTCGTCCTTGCCGACGACAGCTTCCTCATAGGGTGTTCAGCAACATTTCTGTTTCTGCAATGTCGTTACATGTTGATCTCAACTATCGACGGAGAAGATACGCTAGTTAGCCGATTTTCTTCGAATAGTGCATCAAACGTAGACGAGAGAGCTTTCGTTGATGCGTGTCAGATTTGACAAAATCGGCTCATGGAAGTAGGGCTCGGTGTATATCCTAAATCTTCAGCCCAACCTATTCCAACCTAAGTTCAAACGCCATAGCAATGTTAAACGGCGTAATCAAGTAATTAGCTCCCATACAGTACATAGAGTTAGAATAAGCTACGATAGCTGAGTTTGCTGTAACTACTAGATGCTAACAGATGTTAGTTGTAATCTGTAATTCTCTTGTGGCTGTATATAAAGGGTTGAAAGGCCGGCTGGTAGAAGCACGGCAACATCTCAAACTCTTTATGTGTTTGTTTATATGGTATCAGAGCCACGATCCCAAATCAGTCATGGCCACCACATCGTCCAACTCCTTGCAAACCTTCGGGTCTACGAGCTCTTCATCATCGAGCTCATTGCCGTTGAACCCTCATTCAGCAACTTCGTCACCGTGAAGCTTGATCGGGAGGATTATCTCCCGTGAAAGGTGCAATTCGTCCCTATCCTCTACAACCATGATCTCATGGGCTTTGTGGCCTATTTGCGCCCTACTCCGCCAGCCACGATCACGACAGCCATTGATAGCGGCCGCCTCTCAAGGGGTGAATCCCGTGTACACTGCATGGTTCTGGCAAGACCAACTCGTGCTGAGCGTCATACTAGATCATTGACGCCAGACCTACTAGGGCATGTATTGTTCTTGCCCACGACAGCACAAGCTCGGAGCACACTCAAACGAATGTTCGCCTCATGCTCAAAGGCGTGCATTGCCCAGGTTAGCGTCCAGCTTGCAACGACACAAAAGGAGATGACCATGCCGGACTACTTCCAACGCATGAAGACACTGGTTGACACCATGGCATCCATCGGCCACCCTCTCAGCGTTGAAGAGACAGTGTCCTACATTCTCGCAGGGCTCGACAATGACTACGATGCCCTGATCACCTCCCTCACTGCATGCAATGATGACATCTCTCTCAGCGATCTGTACGGCCACCTCATCAGCTATGAAACACGCAACGAGTCACGACAACAGCTCCGGTTCTAGCACTCGGCTAACAGTGTTGCTCGTGGTGGAGGTCGCGGTGTCTTCGGACATGGAAGGAAAGGGCGTGGGTGCAAAAACTTCAGCGGCAATGACGATCGCGACGGAGGAGGACGTGGCGAAGGCGTTGGATGCGGCAATAACAACGGCGGCCGAGGCAGGAAATCCACCTGCCAAATTTGTGGCAAGTATGGCCACGACGCCCTCCAGTGCTACTCGCGCTTTGACCATGCCTATCAGCCCGAGACCAAGCGTACAGGCCATGTCACATTGGGCACTGACTCCTACCAGGTTGATACCAACTCTAGCGCCATGGACCACCTTACCAACGACCTTGACCGGTTGAACGTCCGTGAATGTTACAATGGCAGTGATCAAGTCAAGGTTGCAAATGGTTTAGGTTTGTCTATCTCTTACGTTGGCAGTTCCATGTACAATTCCTGGCTCTCATCGCTCTTTGCATCTTAAAGACATGTTGCATTTACCTCACATTAGCAAAAGTCTTCTCTCTGTTCATAAGATTACTAATGATAACAATGTCTTTGCTGAGTTTCATCCTCATTATTTCTTTGTTAAGGATCAACGAGGGCAACTTTGGTGGAAGGTACATGTCGTGGCGGCCTCTATCCTGCCCCTTCGCTTCCTTGTCACCACCACCACGCCTTCTCTGCCGTCAAACCATCAAGCGAAGTCTGGCACAGGAGATTGGGCCACCCGTCATCAGCTGTCGTTCACTCAATCCTTCAAGCAAACAATTTAATGTTGTCGTCACCAAATAAGGAGCCTCACGTCTGCGATGCATGTCAATAGGCAAAGGCGCGCCAACTTCCCTTTGAAATGTCATCCCGAGTCTCCTCGTCACCCCTCGAGCTTGTCCACTCCGACGTATGGGGTCCAGCAATAAAATATGTCGGAGGTCATAGATACTATGTTCGTTTTTCAGATGATTATAGCAAATTTGTGTGGGTCTATCTCTTAAAGAATAAATTTGATGTCGAACAAGTGTTTTATGAATTCCAAAATCATGTTGAACGATAGCTTGGTACAAAATTCTTTATGTCCAAATGGACTGGGAGTGGAGTACCACAAACTTTATTGGTTCTTTACTCGCATAGGCATTCAACATCGAGTCTCGCGCCCTCGCACTCACCAACAAGA
This sequence comes from Stipa capillata, assembly GCA_019208055.1. Lineage (NCBI taxonomy): Eukaryota > Viridiplantae > Streptophyta > Magnoliopsida > Poales > Poaceae > Stipa > Stipa capillata. The sequence goes on from JAGXJF010004349.1 coordinate 195,401, forward strand.
TGGCACCATAAAGAGAAAGCATCGTCACATTGTTGAAACTGGTCTCATTCTTCTAGCTCACTCATCTATGCCTATCTGTTTCTGGGATGAAAATTTTCTTACTGCTTGTTATTTGATTAATTGCATGCCTAGTCATGTTCTTGGTAATGCTATTCCCATAGAAAAATTGTTCAAAGCTCCAGCTGATTACTCATCTCTTCGTATGTTTGGCTGCGCATGTAGCGTGCTAGCCAAATGCCTATAATAACCACAAGCTGTCATTTCGTTCACACCAATGCACCTTACTTGGGAACAGTAGTCACCACAAAGGCTACAAGTGCCTTGATAGATCCACTGGACTTGTATATATATCACTTCATGTTACCTTCGATGAGCACATCTTCCCGTTTTCTACACCTGCACGTTTGCCTCCTTGCATATCTGAAGAAACCGTTCTCCTTCCCCTGTTTGTCTCTGCTTCGCCTGAGCCAAGGACTGCGTTGCCTTCTTATGCAGATGACTCACCGGCTCTTGTTTCTAACTCTGGTCATGATACTGTCCTTGCAGGAACCGACCATGAGGGCCAGCATGCCGCTCCTGCCGGTGTCACGTCGATTTCACCCAACGTGGATAATCAGCTCAATCCATTGGGCTCACCCGACACCGTGGACCCTGTAGCACCACCCATCGACATGCCTTCCCCACCCAAGGTGATGAGGACATCCCATCTATGGATACACCTACTCAAGTACCGGTACCACAAGAACTAATGACTAGAGTTCGCGCATAATATATCAATTATCATGTACTTTCGTTTCTTTGTGATTTATATGATTTCCACATGAATATGATGCTATCTAAATCTGATTATCTTTTATCGTTAATCCATGACGAATCCTTGTACAAGCGAGGAGTTTGCGCGCCCTTCCTCAAGTGCATATCAAGAGAAGAGGTACAAGACCTGCTGAAGGAGATACACCAGGGGCTCTGTGGTTCGCACGTCATCCTAGATCCCTAATCGCCAAAGCATACCACGCGGGATTCTATTGGCCAACCGCACTGAGCGATGCGCCTTGTGAAGATCTACCTAGCATGCCAATGGATGGGAAGGGGCTCAAACAAGCTGGCGAGCGATATGCACCTGTAATGACCCCATTCTTAATACACGAGATCAATACAGATTATCGTGAATAAAAATGATTTCTTTCATCGCTTGTATATAGAGAGTTTGTGCACCGAATATCGAAACCCTAAACATTTTGCGTTAGGGCAGTCTCAAACTTTGGCAACCGGAGTCAGTTTTTCTGGGTGCAATTGGTTTAAAATGTTTAGTAGAAGGACTATTGAGATGATCAAATTTACGTAAAGATTTGAATATAAGATTTCACAACATTAGTAAGGTTAAATTTGTCCCAAGTTTCGTTTAAGCTAAAATTGCTTCATGGTTAAAATTTAAACTCAAATGAGATAATGGTTGGTTTTATAAGACAACTGAAAGGAAGTAAAGATGTCCTAGAGAATGTGGTCCCAAATTTCTAATTTTAAATTTTTATTTAAAATAGTGTCCCTGTCATTTTAAACTACAAACAAAATTTAGTATAAATTGCTAAGGAAAATTTTTCCCTCCCTTTTTTTTGGGCCACCGGCCCAATACTTCCTCTCCTCCCGACGGGGCCCCGCCCCAGCATTTCCACTGCTCGGCCCTATTTCTTCTTCTTCCTGTGACCGAGTCCTCCAAAGCCAAGCCTCCCCAATTACTCATCCAAGCCACCGCCGCCGAATCCGCGCTGCTCGTCCTCCCCACCGAGTGCCGCCTTGCTGGAGCCCTCCCCCCTTGCTTCCTTCGGGTGACCCGAGCACCCCCTCCCCGCACCGACGCCGGACCACGCTGGGTCTGCAGCGCGCGGCACAGCCGCCCCCATTGGCGTGCCGCTGCCAGTGGGGTTTCGTCGCCGGTGAGCTAGCAGCCGAGCCACCAGCCGCGCATCCGAGCTGCCGCTGCCGCCTCGTCCTCTACGTTGCCGGCGACCGCCGCCAGCCAAGCCCCAGAGCCACACCTCCACCACCGGCGTCGGCACCAACCCCGCTCCGCCCCCAGCTCGCCACGGCCGCCATTGCAGCTCCGCCCCGCCTGGCCTAGGCCCAACCGCCGTGGCCGTCCCCGTCGCCGTCCGCCTCAGCGCCGCCCCTGCGTCGGGAGCGTCACGCCGCTCGCCCTCGAGCTCCGCCACCGGCGACAACACCTCCGGTGTCAGCCCCCGAGTGCAGGTCACCGGAACGACGCCACCGTCGACCCCACCGCTGCACCACCGCTTGGTAGGTCGTCCTCGAGCTCCTCTCCGCCCAAAGACGTCGCCACCGACCCAAGCCGAGCCGCTGCCCTCGCTGGAGCCTCCCCTGCCTTGGAGCTCCGCCACCCACGACGCCATGCCAGCCCCTGGGTTCCTCCGCGACAAATCGCCCTCGAGCTCAACCCCTCTTCCGACGAAGCAAAACCACCGCAGTCGACCTCAGCAGCTTCTTCACCATCGTGTTGAGCCGACACCCTCTTCGCCTCAGCCCTCCTCTACTCCAGGGTGAGCATTGCTCACGTACATTCTAGATTCAATTGATACATGTTAATCACTAACAAGTTAGTGCAAATTAACTATTCACCAGCACAACTAATGCACTCGTGGGAGGCATGTCGGATTCAGACAAATTTTAAGCATCGATTAGTATAATTAAATGCAACCGGTTGTACTCGATATACTTCATGCAATGTCTGCTCAATAAAAATGCTACTGTATTGATTGAGTAGTGCAATACCAGAGCAATTGCTATAGATTCAACTCGGATCGATTTGCTAGTCAATGAATAATAGTCAGGGTCCTTTTATGGTCGTGGCGGTGAAAGTCAGCTCCATCTACTTCGGTCATGCTCAATGCACTAACGATCATCAGTAGTAACTACAATTAGTTGCTGTTAAGGCCAATTGATGACCTTCCGACACATTCAAGAAATCAGCATCATTAATTTCCTATTGTACTAAATACCACCATGATCATTTCAGCTATTCGGGTACTAGTGTTAAGTTGACCTCCAAAATAAACCTTAGTCGAAAATAATGCTTAGAATATGATTTTTTTTACATGTTAGCAAGTGAGTACTTAATTAACAGCTGATGATAGTCGTAGTCAATAAACTTAGTTGCTTCAGATGGTTAACGCTAATACAATTTGATGCCCCTATGTTATAACTCGCCTGGACAGGTACTCCTTGGAGAATTACTTTTTTTTACCACATGAGCGAAACACAGTTCACAAAAGGTCTTTGATTAGTATATGCTAAGCATTAGCTAGTAATGTAAATAACCATTAGCTCGCACAACTAATGCTTTCGAACCACGTGAAGACAAGGTTAATTAGAACTAATCATGGGCTAGTAAAGTCAATACTCTGGTTGTGTCCAGACAAGACCGAATGATTGTCGTAATCATGGAGGTGGCCAGTTAATTCACATTAGGCGTAAGATAAGCTAATCATTATGTTTTGCCATAGAGACGCAACTACTAAGTTTGATCATTAGTCCTTAGTGAGATTTATACCTATACACGCATACAATAGCTAGCTAACTCCTTATATGCATGAGCTTGGTTTAGAAGAAAGTGAGTAAAAGCTATGCCATATAATTGATGACGACAGTAATACCACCCCTCCTTAAGATTTCGATTATATAAAAATGCCTTTCCCTGTTTTCTTTACTGAGAAGAAGACAGGAAATACTAAAATATGATTAGACCTCAAGACTCGTAGAAAATGCATACGACCTCCAAATACATGTATACTAGAGAATCTAGCTTAACAGTCTAACTTAAAATGCTTGGTATCACAATTCGCCTAACGGCCAGAATATAATCACGACACCATGCTCTCACATGCCACCACTATAAATAATTTAAAAGTTACAAATCACTCTCAAGTTTAACCGTGAATACCTTAAAAACATTACAACTTGAATTATAGAACTTCAAACTAAATGATTCAAATTACGTTCGCTTCATAGTAAAATTTCCCACACCTTAGGGTGCATTTCATACATTTTATTCTGTTGCTTCTAGCTGGTGTTGATTTGTTCCTTTTATCGTTTTTCGATCTTTCTGGTATTATTTCAATAGAATCGGGCAACGCGGGTGATCTTGAAGTTGTTCCTCGTCAAGCTTACAATCTTGGACAACCAGGCAAGCTTGCTCGCTTGTTGATAATATTCCAGTTATTCTTTTGCTATGCTTGGTTCATTGAATGATGATTGTGATGTGTGAACCACTAGCATGAGCAGTGTTATTTGTGTTGTGGTCAATGGATGTGTCCATTAAACTGATTGAATTAACACTTGAACCCCTAATATGAGATGTGAGAGTCAGGGGACTGTCACCTACTGATGGATCGGCAGGCGGTCAACCTAGCGATACTAGTGTCGTAGGGCTGTACTCTTCACCCACGGTTGATAGGTGTTAGCGAGTGGAATTGGATGGTCATAGTGGGCCTACTATGAACCAACACCATTGGAACACTTGTTCGCGTGACGCTAGGGTGGTTAACTCTCCCTCACTATACATTAGCCGAATTGGGCAGTTTAACCCATTCAGCATCTCTCTAGGTTACTTGGCTTAGGGAGAATAATACGATTTGATTGTGATCGTTCTCTCGATGCTCTTAAATCTACAATTTGAGAATTATGTGATTTGGGAGCTTGGGTGGTTTAACCCAACTTCAGAAATTTACTTGAATGGTTTAAATGTGATAACATGTGGATGAGTATGATTGCTTTTCGTACTTATTCAGATCTGAACCGGAATGGTTGATTGTATGATTTATCATGTGGATAACTTGGTAAATTGGAACATGACATGGTATGCTGAAATAGATAGCTTGTGTAGCTTATTTTCCATGTTATATGTTGAATTATTCACGTTATCATGTCAATTGCCATGCTATGTTTAAGATTAACCTGAAATGAGCATATTACCAGCTTGCGAGTACGAAAGTACTCACTCGGGAATTCCATTCCTGCAAGTTGTTTCTCGCATCGTAGCCTACTATGATTCCGGTTACTTCGATTTGCATGTTTGAATTGCAAGGATTGCCCAACTGGTCAAGGGGTTACTTTTGTGATGCTTTTGGAGATGGCTAGGGCTGCCACCTCGGCTTCTCTTTTAGTTTCCGCTGCTGTTTGTAATGTCGTGTTTAATGTAAACGACTTTCGGGTCGCAATGTAAGTATGTTAAGTACTCATCCCAGGTAGGGGAAGTGCTATACTATCTTATAATCCTTTCTCAGTAGAGTTTTGTTGTGATATTAAACTGTTACTGTGGCTGCCAATACATCGTGTTTGTATGAATTGAAGTGTATGGGCTAGTCGTGAAGAATTAGTGTCGTTCTCCTTGTTCGGTTAGCAGGATGGTGTTCAGTTGAGTGACCCCCTAGCTGAGATGCATTGGCCGGCTAGGCAGGGTGTGGGTAATGGTACCGGGCCTTCGGGCGACTCACTAGTCTCCAAACTAGGTTAGAGTGAGGGTATCATTACCGGACTCCTCTGGAATCATCGTGTTGGTCGAAGTCAAGAAGGACGCTAGGTCTTCACCGGACTTTAGAATTGCATGTGATTTATTGAATAATGCCTGCTTATGGCCGGCTTGACCAACGGTGAAGGCATACGGCTCTGGCAATCATATGGTGCGTTAGTCAGGTGTCGGACTACTTGATTTTGGGTGCATACGGCACAGGTACCGTGTCACCAGTCGAGTAGTTGCTCGGTCTTTGGCGGAACATTGTTCTCTAATTCACGTGCGATTTCGGGGTCCTAACAACACCCCATCTCGCCCTCGTGGCCCCTCGCTTGCTGGGGGGTTGATCTAGTCGGCCCATTTAAGACGGCAAGCCATGGAGCAAAGTTCATAGTCGTCGGCATTGATTACTTCTCGAAGTGGGTCGAGGCAGAGCCTCTTACCAGATCACTTCAAGAGCTGTTCAAAAGTTCATATGAAAAAACCCCATATGTTGCTTCGATGTGCCACGACAGCTAACAGTCGACAACGGTACTCAATTCGATGCGGCGACATTCAAAAGTTTTTGCACCAGCCTGGCATGAACTTGTGCTTCGCTTCCGTCACTAACCTAAAGGCGAAGGGTGCAGTGGAAAGGGCTAACGGTGTTATTCTTTCAGATCTATGTACTCGTCTATTTAAATTTCTTGCTGGAAAATGGCCGACGAGCTTCTGAGTGTGCTATTGTCGACCCGCACTAATGTACTGTCAAGAATTACAAGTGACCAATCTAACAACTCGGACGCTACATTTTTTGAAGGCAGGAGACATAGTATGTCGTACTATTTTTAGACAATATCGGTGTATTATTACAAAGACTAGTGCAGTCCTCATCTAAATAAGGGAAAACAACTAGCAACATACAAATCGCAAAGAGATAAAGCGGCTATGTGCTCTATCACTACTAGAGAATCGCTAATCCATGACGAAAATCCTGGCACGGTCCATACTGTCGTCATAAAATGTAACTCTGCTATGACGAAGATGTTCACGATCGTCATGGGTTGTCTGTGACGGGCACCACCATAATAGTATTATGACGAAAAAACGCATATTGTCACAGAACTTCATTCAGCATCGTCATAAATCGAGCATTGCCGATCTGCAGGGCTACCAATGACGCTTCTTGTGAATCCTGTGACGAAGGATGACCATCATAGAAGGGCAACATATATATGACGAGAGCGTTACGTCACGCATATGTCCATGACATCTGTGATGATGAACCTTCGTCATAAAACTTTTAACCATGTTGATAAAAATATGCCGACCATGGGACCCACTTGTCAATTTTGTCGACATGTCAAGTGTCATTCGACCTGTCACTATTGAACACATATATTATTTCTGGACCCGCTTGTCAGTCCTAGTGATTAGGAATTAATCGGAGTTAAAATATGAGTTCATGGAGTCAAATCCAAGACCTCAAAAAAACATGCCCTCCACCATCTTACCACTCAAAGTTTATTGCTCAAAAAAAACTGCCTACTAGTTTGACACTCAAAGTATATTGTTTGTCGCGTTAAACTATACATTTTGACCCATAAGTGAATCATTGCATCTGATCATCGCATCTCATAATTTTTGACGGACCCAACTGTTAGTTGTAGGACCCACAGGGTGCTGCGGGACCAACACGTCAGTGTAAGAGAGAGAAATAATATCAGCCAAAAAATTGTCTCCTCTGGTAGCTCGAACCCAAGACGTGGGACAAGTCCAGGCCAAGACCTACCACTTGCGGTATCGATCGGATGCTGTCCAAGGTGTGGATCTTAGTCTACTTAATGTAAAAATAATCCCGAGTTTAACACGAGATCTCCAGAGAAAGCACGCCCGTGACACTTCTCCACGGCTGTTCTTCTGCAGCAACGACAGCAACGCGGCCGTGCCGACTAGCCGCTGCTCTGCTCCGGCAAGTCTTCTTGCCCTGCTTACGCGGTCAGCTTGTAACAAGCGACAGCAACGGCGCTCGCGCCCGCAGCGGCAGGGACGGCGACGGCAACAGCGCTCGCGCCCAGCAGCGGCAGGGAGGGCGACGGCAACGACACACGCACCCACCAGCGGGCGCCGGGTGCGCCGCCCTACCAGATCCACGTGCCGGCAGCCGTTCTTTCCCAGCCGGTGTACGTATATGCTTGCCCTCTATTTTCCCTATTTTCCAAACTTAATTTCTATGAATCACATCGAATTATTCATGATACATTCACTTAATTTGCATGTATGTGCTTACCCGTGGTTGGATCTAGCTGAGTTATTAATGTTGCCAAGCATAGTTGATTGGTATATAGTTGATCTTGAATGGCATGTATTGTTAATACCAAATTTTTTTATTCATGTTGCGAAGCATGTAGTGTTGATTCATGTTGTCCATCCTGGTTAATTGGTAGTTGCTTTGTTGGATTTATACTGTTAATACCATGGTTTTTTTCCTAATTTGTGTAGTGATCGATGGACATGTATTTCTGATGCATAGTTTGACAATGTGTAGATGCACTATGATACATGGCTGATGGCTAGCTAATTAGTATTGCTCGAATCATGAACAGATGGATAGAAGTTGGATACATGCTACACTTTTTAGCACTGCATATATAAATGGGGTGAAGGACTTCATGCAGTTTGTTCGAGGACGGTTTGACGAGAATGCTCAAATACCTTGCCCATGCCGACAATGTATGAATTTGATTGTAAGACCTCAGTCTCACGTCGAGGATCACATACTTATTTATGGGATGTCAAGTACATATAGTAAATGGGTACATCATGGTGAACCATTTGATACCGAGGTTACCGAATATCCAGAGCATGGTAATGAACCAGTTGGGTTGGATGTGGACGAGGATGATGAAAACAATGATGGAATTCTAGAGTTGATATCAGATTTGTACTTATCTGCAGAACAAGGTGGAGAACAGCCAATGTTTGCAAGAGTGTTAGAAGATGCAAAGCGGGAACTATACCCTGGATGTGCTCACTTTTCTAGATTCTCCTTTCTGGTTAAGTTGCTTCATATCAAATCCTACTATCGGATCAGTAATACAGGATTTACTGCTATATTGAAGTTGTTGTCTTTAGCATTTCCTCATTGCTCACTTCCTAAATCATATGAGGAAGCAAAGAATTATCTTCGTGAGTTGGGACTTGGATATGATGCGATCCATGTGTGCAAGAATAATTGTGTCCTATTTCGGAAAGAGTATGACAAGAATGATGACTGCCCAATATGTGGTGAATCAAGATGGAAAGACGCGGATGGTAGAAAGCGGGTTCCTCAAAAGATGTTGAGACATTTTCCGTTAGTACCAAGACTGAAGAGAATGTTTGCTTCAAAAAGAACTGCAGAGGATACACAATGGCATAAGTTGAAGCGGCAGCCTGTCGAGAATGAAATGAGCCATCCAGCTGACGGTGAGGCTTGGAAAGATTTTGATAGAAGATATCCTAGTTTTGCAGAAGATGCAAGGAACCTGAGACTTGGCATATCTACAGATGGTTTTAATCCATTTGGCAATATGAGCACGTCCTATAGCATGTGGCCAGTACTTGTTATGCCTTACAACTTGCCACCGTGGGCTTGCATGGATCAGTCGAACTTTATGATGGCCTTACTCATTCCAGGTCCGAAATCTCCCGGAAAGGATTTTGATGTATTCTTGGAGCCTCTCATAGAAGAGTTGCTTGAACTATGGAATGGTGTTCATACTTATGATGCTTTTACTGCTGGAATGTTCGATCTACGTGCTGCAATAATATGGTGTATACATGATTATCCAGCACTGAGCACTTTGTCAGGTCGAACCACAAGAGGTTATTATGCATGCGTTCATTGTGACAAAGATCCTTTGTCAAAGTTACTAAGGAACAAGATTTGTTATCTTGGCCATCGTCGTTTCCTTCCAAAGAATCATCCTTGGAGAAAAAGCAAAGCTTTCAATGGGAGGAATGAAATTGGTGAGAAGCCAGGAGAATTCAGTACAGAGGAGCTACTGGAGCAACTAGAGAAAGTGAAAGATGTTAGACCAGGAAAGCATCCCCAAAATAAGAAAAGAAAGAGGCAAGAGAATGATGGGCCAACATTTAGCCGAAGGGTTAGTTTTTTTGACCTTCCGTATTGGTCAAGTTTGAGGCTACGACATAATCTTGATGTGATGCACATAGAGAAAAACATATGTGACAACATTCTTGGGACCTTGCTCGCCATTGAGGGGAAGACAAAGGACACTATTAATGCTAGGCTTGATTTACAAGATATGGGCATAAGAGATGAATTGCACTTACAGGACAAAGGTAATTCATATGGTATTCCAGAAGCATGCTATACCTTAAACAAAGAACAGAAGATTGCATTATGTGAATTTCTTAGAAATGTGAAATTTCCAGATGGATATGCTTCCAACTTAGCAAGATGTATCAGTGCTGATGGATGCAAGATACAAGGGCTGAAAACTCATGACTGTCACATCCTTCTGCAAAGAATTTTACCGGCTGGCATACGAGGATTCGTGCGTAAGGATATATATGAAGCAATTGCAGAGTTGGGAAACTTTTTTAGGGAATTGTGTAGTAGAACATTGAAGTTGGATATTTTGCAACGACTAAAAGCAGAAATCCCATTAATTCTATGCAAGCTTGAGAAAATTTATCCTCCAGCCTTCTTTGATGTGATGGTGCATTTGGCTGTTCATCTACCTGAGGAGGCAATCCTTAGAGGCCCGGTACAGTATGGATGGATGTTCCCAGTAGAAAGACGTCTATGCACTTTGAAGCGCTTTGTGAGGAACAGGGCAAGACCAGAAGGATCCATTGCAGAGGCATATGTAGCTGATGAGGCCTTGACATTTTGCTCGAGGTACATTGATGATATTGATACCAGATTTAATCGGGAGGGAAGAACTGGGGATCGTTCATTACAAGATACAATGAATTGCGGCCTATCTATTTTTGTGCATGGTGTTAAGTTACAAGGATCCTCTAGGCTTACATACCTTGATGGTGAATTTGACAAGATTGTTTGGTATGTGCTAAATAATTGTGATGAGGTTGAACCATATATAAAGTAAGTACTCACTTAAATACTTATGAATTAATCTTATAACAAATACTTTCTTATGTTTGATTTAACGTTGGTTGCAGCCTATTCAGAGAAGAGTTAGAGAAAGAAGGATCTCATGATGTTGAACAAAGGCTTGCGAATGGATTTCATAAATGGTTTAAGGATCATGTAAGATTTTGTTTAGTATTGTGATTAATAAATGAAATTTGACCCATGTGACATGACATTAATGATTTTATTGTGCATACTTTTTTTCCATAGATTGCAATGCTGCGACGTGAGAAGCTCGAAGAGGTCAGTGATGACCTCTATGCACTATCATGCGGTCCTGATTTGCGAGTTAGGATATTTTCAGCTTGCGTTGTCAATGGAGTTCGGTTCAATACTGTTGAACGTGAGAAATACTGTAAAACGCAAAATAGCGGGATCATGACTGAGGGTACACATAATGGTGAGCTGATTGAATTTTATGGTGCCCTCAAAGAAATTCTTGAGTTGCAATATAACTCGAATCTACAAGTCAACCGATCTGTTGTTTTATTTCGATGCGACTGGTTCGACATGGGAGGCAAGAAGACGGGCATTAGAGATGATGGATATTTCAAATCCGTCAATATTGAAAGGTTGTGGTACAAGAATGACGCTTTTATTTTGTCAACTCAATCAAGAAAGATTTTTTATTTGCAAGATACAAAAGAGGGCAAAAACTGGAGAGTTGTGCAAAAGTTCGAGCATAGGAATCATTTTAATGTTGCTGAAAAGGACATAACCAATGACCATGTAGCTGCATACCAAGAAGATACTTGTTCTGACATAGAATATATTGTGCAAGACATAAATCCACTTTTGCATACTATACGCCGTGAGGGAGAAGAAGGCAGTACTATTGATGCAAGTATAGTTAACAGTGAGAAAAATTCGAGAGATGACCCTGAGCAGGACAATGGCAATGAATCTGATGAAGATGACACTTGGCATCAGTACTGCAGTGATAATGAGCAAGTGGAGATCCCTACAGGTGAAAGCGATGATGAGTAGTTTATGAAGGTTCTGAACAATGTTGCTATCTTGTTTTATTTTTGTAATCAGCTGTGTATCTACAGCCAGATAAATATGAGTTTTATTTGTTTGTACGGTTCACAACTTGGTATGTGTTTGTATGGTTCAAAACCTTGGTTCAGATAAAAATTGATGTCCTGTTGTGATACATGGCAATTTCCTGTGTTTTCAACTGTCCGACATATGCATGATCCTGTGCACTGAATCAGAATTAGTAGTGAAACTTTGAGCTTCAATTCATGCCATTTTTCCTTTTGATGTCTGAAGCACAAAAAACTCAAGGTTTTGATTTCTCAAGGAATGAGTAAGTTCAGCTCAAGGTAGTGCTAGCTGCAGCTCACTCACAATTCTGGAACCAAGGTAGTTATTTGAGGAAACAAGAGGCATTCCATTAATCTTAACAAAAGGTCACAAGTTTACAGCAGTTACATTCATCCAGTTACAACATCTCAATGCTTACTTAGCTAAAAGAACCATCATCCCAAAAACGACTATCACAGCAAAGACCATATTTGTAACAAAGTGGATGTCCTTCCTGGTATCTTGAAACCTTGATCATCCTGCCATTCAACTCAGTCAGTTCGAACTTCAGAGCATCAATCCTCTCCCACATGGCTAAGTCCGATCTGTTCTTGGCTCCACGCAGAATCAAATACGCCTCTCAGCTCAGCTCAGCTCAACCACTTGCGCACCCAAATTTCCCCACAAGAACGCAGCCGGAACATAAGCCTGTACTCCTCGCTCCTGCTCGCGAGCAACGGGCTCTGCACGATCAAACCGCACCGCATCCAAACCCGAGCCAAAAAATATAATATAATATGAGAAATAAGCAAAGCATCACTTACCGTATTTTTGAGCAAAGCAGCTGGTTATCAAGCAGTAGCTTTTTCGTCCATGATGGCTTGCCACTTTCCTTCAGTAACTATCTCCTCCTTCCTCTTACTGATCGTATCTTCAAGCGAGTACAGAGTTGTGGCAACCTGCCTCTCTTGATTGGACTGTGAAATAAAATCATATTTAAATTACAGGTAAAATTCAATTTACAGGAAGGTTCACTAAAGAACAAATACCTTCGAACCTTGTAATCCATCATAGACTGAAGAATAGTAGCAGGTCTCACCCCCTGTATGGCATGTAGGTCCATCAGGCTTGCCAAGGTATATTATCTAAGTTTCAAGAAAATACAAACCACCCCAGTTAGTATCCACTGAAGCCAAACTGAATGTTTTGATGCGCAATGCAGAAGACGCTTACTGAATCACGGTCACAGTCCAAGAAAATGTCGTGCACATTGATGAAGTTCATGGATGTCTCCCCTTTAGTCCACAATGAAGACCGCGAACGGCTATAGAATGTAGCTTTGCTGGTTGATATAGTGGTTGCAAGGGCTTCTTTGTTAGCAAAGCCCTGCATAAGAATGGCCCCAGTATCCACATTTTGGGCAATAGCAACTGCCAACCCTTTGATGTCCCACTTCACACTGTCTAGTAATGCTTCAACCTAAAATTGTCCCAGGACGATGATAAGCTGATGTTAGATATTTGTTGAGGAGAATACTATCACAAACGAAGGTTCTCCGTCTATGCACAGCTACAAGATGCAAAATCATAGAGAATGCTACTAAGAAAGTGAGAACTGAGAAATAGTTTTGCTTGTATTAATCGACAGGCTAGGGCGGCACTAGGTGAGATAACAGAACCATCTGGTGGTTCATCTATGTGCGTAATTGATTTGTATTGCTTCCAACATCTCATCAAAAGGTTAATAATGATGATGAACTCCTTTCATTTGCTCAATGCTTGTTTACAGTCGTCATCAGGCAGCACTAATCCATTCCATGCTGTGACTCCGTGAGTAAATCTTGCATAAGAACCACTAACATAAGATAGATGCTTAGTCCAGCTTCCACGAATAAACACGCCAGTCCATCTCAATTCCTAAGTCAACCACTTCCGACTTAAAGAGTGACAAGAGGAGAGAAGCAGATTTTGCGGGGAACTAAACAAACCTCAGGATCGACGGCGAGCGCTGCTGGTGCGCGCGCTGTCGACCGGGAGGACCGCGGGGCGATGGAAAACCACCACCGAGCAGGGCTCCCAGCGCCGCCACCCAAGAGGCCCCGACGCTGGCGCCACGGCCGCGCGAGGGTTGGAGTGAGCTGGCAAGAGGGCGATGCGGCTCGCGGGGGCGGCGCAGGGGGAGGAGACGGGGGCACGAGGGAGCGGAGCCGCCGCCGCCGCCATGGGAGTCGATCGGACTGAGCAGCACTGCGCGACGCTCGCCAGTCGCCGTCGCTCGCCAGTCGCCGGTCTGAGATCGCCTGCCGCCCGCCCGCCTCGCCGCGCAGTCCCCTACCCCCGCTAGAGCCGCCGCCGGAGCTGCCCTAGATGGAGCCGCCGCCTGCGCTGGGAAATTTGGGGGAGCACGGGACGGGAGCTAGGGCAAATGAATTGGGGTCTGGGCCCTAGATGGAGCCCGCTTCTGCTCTCGGCTGCTCCCCTGTCCCGTCCGGCGGCGAGATTGTTCGGATGTCCGATAATTCGGAATGTTCGGACATCCGAACGTATTGCCCTTGACTCAATATTGTTCGGACATCCGAACGTACTGATGGGCCGAGAAGGGCCCAATTCCGAAGCATGCCTAAGTTCGAGTTTGTTGGCCCATTCGGCTATTTGTTGTTTTATTTAAATTTCAGCTTTAATTCGCATAAGACTCAATTAGTCTCTTGTAATTATGTGGCTGTAAAAATTAAGGGTTCCCGTTGAGCAAGAGATTTTCCAGCAATCTTTCCGACCGGTTTCTCTTCATATCCTATCTTGCACGCACATACCAACAACGGTCCGATACATATCTGTCCACTCACTCTAGCTAGGATTCGACCGATCTCTCTTCCTCGCTATACTAATTAGCTGTACGTAAGACATTCAAATAGTCCTTTTGATAAATTTTAAGAGTCTAAATTATAACTTTTTATTGTAAAATCATATTTCATATACTAATTAGCTGTACACTATATAAAAACAAGTTTCGCCAAATTCCAAAAAATTGAGTCGTGCGCCAAAAATACCCGCGCTCTTCCTAATACCCGCGCTCTTCCTAAAAATTAGCTGTACGTAAGACATTCAAATAGTCCTTTTGATAAATTTTAAGAGTCTAAATTATAACTTTTTATTGTAAAATCATATTTCATATACTAATTAGCTGTACACTATATTGGTCAAGTTTCGCCAGATTTCCCAAAAATTGAGTCGTGCGCCAAAATTACCCGCGCTCTTCCTAAAAATACCCGCGCTCTTCCTAGCTATACCCGCGCTCTTCCTAAAGATACCTGCGCTCTGAACCAACTAAGCCTTCTCGAACCATCACCACCCCGCACGAAAGCTTCTTCCCTGGCTCTTCCCACTCCGGTGCAGCTCCCCCGACAACCACAGTACGTGACCATCTCAACGCCACCGTACGTACCCGACGTCCATCGCACCGGAGCATCTCCTCAGACGTCCATCGCACCGGATCGGCCACCTCGACGCCACCGCAATCGATCATCTCCCACGACGTCCACCGCACCGGAACACGGGAACAGCCCCCTCGACGACCCCCTTGAAGCAATGCCAAGACCGAGTCACCGCCGAGTCAAAGGTATAGTCTCTGTTTCCTTCCTAATCTTTGTTGCATTTCGTCTTTTTTTCCTCTGCCTGAAACTTGTTCAGCTCCTGTCGATCATGTATAGCCTCTGTATCCAATTCCCTTCCACATATCACCAAAGTAGCCGTACTACTCACCTAGAGAGTGATCACTTGATAGATTATAAGCCAGAGATGTTGAAGGGCACGCAGTACTGGTTGTTGGCCGAATCTGTCATGTTGATTGTTTTCTTCATGCAGTTTCAGTGTAGATTAATTAGTATTGTTCAATAATTAGCTCTTGTTTGTACGGTTCATTAACTAGTATGATATGATTCTTCTCAAGCAAACCGCATAATGTTTTCAAAAGTTTGTATGCTTTAGCTAGTGTTGTTTTATGAATCAGTCAACTGTTAGGCCAAGTTAGTTGGACGTGTTCCTCTACAAATGCTTATTTGTTGCTTGTCTGCTGTACGTACGTACTAGACACATTAACCTAGTGCCAAGGCAATGTGCTTTGCCTCTAATGCCAGTTGCCATAGTAAAGACGTTTCAATCCTGCGCTGCTACTGGATTTTAGAAGAATATATGTGCTCTACGATTTACACTCACCATTACATTCTGGTGCCTATTGGATGAAATAAACTTACTATTACTTTTTCTTGTAAGAAAATGAAATACATCCTTACGAGAAGTCACGGCTAATGAGAATGATGAGGAACAATGCCAGATTGCAAGAACTGGGCCTCACTACATTATCAACTTTGCGTACAAGCGTAAACGCCAACCTTCCCCTGAAAAGACTAAGCAATCAAAGAACAAGTGTAGTGATGGGGAAGACTCAGGCTCTGAATATGATCCTAAAGACGATGAGAGGAGTGAGGGAGAAGAAATTGACAATAACTCAGTAGATGAGAAGAGCCGTTGTTTGGGGATCAATCCTTAACTTCCAGCTGCACATCTAAGGTGCTGGTTCTTTTATCTGGGGTGGGGATTAGATATTATATGTTGCTTCTTACAAGTAATGTGTTGGATTGATGCTTTTAGTATTTCTGTTCATGCAAATCTGGTTATTTTAAATAATCCATCTCTTATTATTCATTTGTGGCAGGCCTCTAAGACTTCTAAGAAGGCTCCCACAAAGGCTTTCTAAGAACAATTCTAAGAT
>JAGXJF010004350.1:0-14143 GCA_019208055.1 Stipa capillata
GAAGAACAGCAGCCCGCGCAAGAAGTCGTGTGGCGGCAGCTTGACCCCCGCTCCACGAACGGAGCGAGTATCACCCGTTCGTGTTCGTGTGGAGCGGGCCTAACTTCCTTGTACGGCGCCCGCCAATTGCTGATGGTCCGCGGCGGCAGCAAGCCGACGCTGGCGTACCCAATGAGAAGTTCGTCGATGATGACCGAGGGGATCCAATCCCCCTTCTTCCATGCGTCGGTGGCGGAGGCGGAGGACAGCGGCCTTCTTACCCTTGCTGGCGGCGCGAGACATGGTCGCCGGCTGATGGGTGGCGGTGGCGAGCGAGCTTTCTCTTGAGTGCGCGGTGGCGAAGCTTCGGAGGCAAAAGCTTTGGGCGCGAGGAAGACGAAGGCAAGGTGAAAAACCGCGGTTACTCCGCGCCCCTTTTATAGCCGAGGAAGTCCAACCGCTGGCGGTCGTGCATCCGACGTGGCGGGAAACCGCCTCGGAACCGCCGTCCCGCGCGCGAAACCCCGCGGGATTCGGGCGCCTTTTTCGCCACAACGTAACATCCCAGGCGACGTGACCGGCTGACATGACGTCAGCCTCCGTCCCGCGCGCGCGGCCCGCGTGATTCGGGTGCAGTCATGATGAGTCGCCGCCTCGGGTATCGCGCGAAATCAGAGCAACAGCGGATGTCTCGGGCACGCTTCGGGCGGGACTCGAGGCGAAATCATTGCTCTGCGGGCACTCTGTCCAACCGGCTGCGCGCATTGAATGCTGATGTGACATTACAGTCAAAGCAACGTCGTGATTCCAGTCGGCTTCGACCGGGTTCGGTTCAACCGAGTCGAATCACGCTCAGGCGTCGAGTCAACAGTCGGCTTGGCCACTGGGACACGTCACGGGTCATTCCGACTCCATCAAACATTTCCGAGGCGCACAAGCCGCCCAACTCGGAAGCAGACTGACTCTGCAAAAGGGTGCTGATGACCGACTCAACAGGGTTTGCAGGTCACTCGGCAACACCCATGCTAAGAACGAACCCGGCATCCACAGCGGAACAACATGGTCTCCGAATCAGAGCCGGATGCCACAGCGGCGCAAAATGGCTCATTGATTCGGGATTCAATGCCGGAGTTCGAGGACTCGGTTTCGAAGTTGAAGAATGAAGGCGTCCCCCCCTGCGGGCACAAGATGGCAATGGTCCACACGGATATGCCAGACGCTACTTCGGATTCACTCGGAATTCATGATACGCCTCCTGGAGGGCCACAAGCCGATTTCCCCCAGTCGGAAAGTACGGGTATCACCGAGTTCCTAATACTTAGCACAATCTAACCTTTTTTCAGGTATCAGGGGAGTCCATCAAGGTCTCTACACCAGCGACTCGGGCATGCACAACCTGCACGTCAGTCGGCATCCGTGTCAAGACCTCGAAGCACTCGGGGGCTACTGACGAGGGGAGCCCATCCGGGTAGGCCCAGTGCCCCGAGTCGGCCCAACAAGCTTGGGAAGGCCCACTCGGATGAAGGCCCAAGAAAGGCCTGCAGCAGTGCAACGTCCGGGTGCCATCAAGACAGGCGTTACAACTCATCAATATGAACGTTTCAACCGGCATGAAGACTGGCGTTACTTGGACAGTTACAGCATGTAAATGTCTCAGTTTAATTTAGGCAGTTACTGTAGCTAGCCGAGTGACCGAGTCGGCTAAATGCCCAAGCCTATATAAGGTCGAGCCCCCCATGCAGAAGGGGCTGGCTGGTCTCTAGTTCTAGCTTCATCTACAACTTCTTGTAACTCTTTTTCACGCAAGATCATCAAACATTCAGCAGGAGTAGGGTATTATCTCCATCCTTGGAGAGCCTGAACCTGGGTAAAGTTCTTGTGTGCACCGCCTAGATCTTCCATACACGCTTTCCCGACAATCCTATTACAAATGGATATTGCCGCGAATTCCCCGCGACAATTGGATATGGTGATGAATGATTGCTTGCATGTGGTTGTGCTTTGGTGTCGTCTTATAGCTACATCTTTAATCCTGTTACTAAAATTGTAGTGTTTGTGCGTTTAGTGTTCACTGTTTCGGCTGTTCCTGAAGAATGTGCTTGCAGTTCCTTACCAGGACGTCAGTTGTTCTTCTCTACGTTTTATAGTGCTTTCTTTGGTTATGCCTTTTTTTGTGTAATAAACTAATGCTTAAAGTATCTGGCGTTGCTATTAAGTCATCGGCTACTCGTCCGGTCAGCTCAGTCAGGCTGACTGGGACTTCAACTTTCCGTGTCGGGTCAGGCGATCGGTTGTTTGTTGGCTTAAAACTATCGCAAAACCGCACTCTAGAATATGGATGTTGAGGAACCAACAACATTTTAGGGGCCATATATCACCGAAATCTGAAAATGTTTGCGCTTGGCTTTCATTCGATCCGAGTTTCAATTAGAGTTACATCACACGCAAATTTAATAGCAAATTGGCTAGCTTTAGCCGCCGGGCTAAACCGTTGCCGGAGGAAAGCACCTTCATTAGTTAAGCCCGGTCCCTCTTTCCACTTCTCTAATGTTCTCGCTAGCATTGAGTGAAGGATCTATTGATAGTAAAGGATCTATTAATTTTTTGAAGTAATTTTTCTATTAATTTTTTGAAGTAATTTTAGATTTCTCGAGTGTCTTTTGTTTTTTTCTATAGATCTATAGAATAAGATTTCTAGTTTTTTTATTCTCTGGTGAACTAGACTCACTTAGGCAACAACGATAGCACTATACTGGAGATCGACATCAAGCCAACTTCGATGCAAATAGAATTATATCCCATTTTTCTGACGAACAATACCTCTACTGTGGCATAAGGCGTATGTCCTACATATCAATAGAGATTATCAACAATCTACTTCTCATTGTCATGGTTATCAACAAGGTAGAGCGAGAAAGATAAAAGAGCTCTGACATATTGGTCGACTCATGGAGTTGTGGTAGCATGTCATTCGTTTTAATGTTCGATGTATAAGTTTTGTTCATTTGCACCATATACCAAATTAAATGTTTTGTTGGTTCAGATAACACACATTAGTCTCGGCGCGTGGTATCAGACTATGGTGAAAGATTCAACAATTGTCCTCGAGCATTGATGCCAACACCGTTGTTGCCTCTGTTAGTTGGGTCCGAGGAGACCAATCAATTCTATTCAATGTAATCATAATGTTGAAAAAGGGAGAAAGAAACAAAAGCTCTACACTATATCTCTGTGTCAATTGCTTAAATATGTTTATATGTGTATGACAGTTCTACATTCTTTTAAACTACTCCCTTCTTCTATGTCTACTCCTGCTGTATAATCTCTGGACCAGACTCGTCAACACGGGGTCGTATGACATGTTATCAGCAAGAGACTCTACACATCTTAATCTAGACATACGAGAAGCTAACATTGGAAAAAGATCAATTAATGTATATATTTTCTAGAATTACTTGTATTTTCCATATGATGTCACACTTTATAATCCAATATATACTTGTAGCAAGAAAATTCTAGAAAGTTTGTGAACTCTCATGAATAGCTAGATATTTCTCATGGGAGATATTAGAGATAATTTTTCATAGCAAAGTGAGAAGCTTCTAGAAGACATTAGAGAATTACAAGAGAAAGATATTTGGTGAGAAGACTCTAGAAAAAAGTAATGATAAGTATGGTAGAGATATTTTAAAGGAGTACTCCAGAATTAGGGAATATTGAATAGGTGGATATGTTAAAAAAGAATTCTAAAGAAGAGATATTTCTAGTGTAGGGTTTGGATATATGCCACTTGTTGGCACTAATTTAGTGGGCCTGAATAAGTATAAATAGGAGCGCTCTTCCCTCCCATGTAACTAACCAAGTGAGTCACCATGAGCATGAGAGAATACTAGGGAGTGTGGCATGGAGTCTTAGGTAGAAATATGATAGCGAGAAGTGTTGTACCCAAGTTGTGTTAGTAAATAAAAAAGCTTTTTTATGTAAGGGCGTGGTTTATAGTAAGCAGTGTACTTTTAGTACTTAGTGTTTGTTGAGTTGTGATTCGACGTGAGCGGTTCGATCGCCCGAAATTAAAATTGTGCTTTAACATGGTAGCGTAGTCGTCCAGAAGCAAATCACGAAATATAGAATGAAAACTAGTCAGTGTAAAAGTGTATGTAAATCTTTACATAGTGTAGATAGTAAGAACCATCTCGAGAGCCATTCTCAATATTGTATTCTATTTTTTTATTTATATTTATTTTTGCACGAATAATTTTTGATGGTGGCCGACTAAGCGACCATCCATCACATCAAACGACCAGCGTGCGCTCCGCACGAATATGTCACCAGCCAATGGCGCCCGCATGCGCCAGCCGCGACCTCGTCATCCGCAAAGTAGGCAAGCCCGCTTGTTGATTCATCGATCAAGCAGATGTGTTATATACGTGAATCGATCAAGACGTGCATTGATCGGTCAATTCGGTCCTGCAGCAATTGAACGGGATTAAACTAAATCTGATTAGATTTGTTTAACACCATGCCAGGCCGAACGCTGTACACAGCCGCGGGCGCCGATGTCTAGCGCGCAGCAGGTCGTGCGTACGGCAAACGGAAGTGGCCTGCACGGCTGCCGCGGCACGTCGGCTACGGCGTCGCACGTCGGCCACGCACGTAGTGGGCGCTGCACCAGCCCCACGCGGACCATGGCGCAGTACTGGCTGCCATGCCCGCATGCATCGGTCGCGAGCGTTGTCGTCTCGGCCCGCACAAGCGCCGGCATGCTCTCGTCACCTCTGCGCTGTGCACACTCCGCCACGCCGCACGACGGTCGCCGAGGCGCGGTTTTATTCCACTCCTGGCTGCACCGCACGCGCCGCCCTGCATAGCAATTCGCGCGGCGGCCTAATCGCGCTGGACTCGCTGGAGCCGCTGCCCCGCACCGCACGCGGCGTGCACGCGCAACGACTGCGATCCATGCGGCTCGTGCCCCGCACGGCGTGCCCGTGCACAGCGGTCGCGGACCGACGGCATCCCGCGCGATGCGCACGCTAGCGACACCACCGTCATCGCTTCTCCCAAGGCCGCTGCACGGCCGTCCTCACCGTGCCCCCAGCACGGCCGACCTTGCACGCGCGCGTGCCGTGGCTCTGCGCCTCGCCCATCATGACCGCCAGAACCCGCAGCTTTCCGCGCCGCTTGCACACGGCACTCCTATCGCTGGATCGCACCGACGCGCACGGACTGCCTATCTCGCGTTGCTCATGTTGGAATTATATGGGCCAGCCCATCAAATAATTTCGATAATTCCTAATAAATCCCAGAGGCCTATTCATGCATGGCAAATGGTGGAACTTTAGTCCCATATTGCTAGTAGAGAGGGAGTTACACCAATATATAAGGTTTGGTTTTCTACCCTCTACTAAGAGCTTGAGAAGAGGACTAATACACGCGCGCTCCTCTTCCGCCACGCGCGCGCGTCGTGTTTCGTGAATGAGCCGAGCCGAGCTAGGACCTACGCCACGTGTACGCGTTGAGACAATCACAACTCCTCCGAAGTGCACTGGCCACACCGGGAGAGCAGGCCTCCAAAACCTCCGTCGGGGGAGCGAACGACTCCGACGTCAATGCCGCTGCTGCGAAAACTGCTTCACCCGTCTCGTATGTGTTCTTATTCCTACTGTTAGAGATCCTTCTCAGTTATATGATACTTCTTTTTGAGATATATTTGCTAGGTTTTATGCGTATACCTGGTAGTATATCTACAATGTTTAGAACAGTGGTCTTATTTAATCTGCCTACTATTTTCGTCATGTTTTATTTGTTCCTTTTCTGGATTAAATTAAATAGAAAATTGCTCATATATCCAACAGCTCATCTTCACTGAACGGCAGGACACAATGGTCGCCGCACTCGACGCTGCACGCAGCAGCTGTCGCCACCACCCATTCGGGCGACTAGACGGGTCCGTGGCTTAGACATGCAAACTCAGGAGCCAAGCAGGCCGAGAAGGTGAGTGGGCCACGAGGCAGCCCAACTCACAAGGTGGATTGGACCAGGCCAAAGAAAAATAAAAGGGAACAAAAAGGCCATGGAAACAGGCCGCTAGCCCATAAATTAGGACAGCCGAGCGAAATCAGCCTAATTCTAAGAAAATTGCGGATAGGCCCCTGACGTTTACGGTTATGCCAAATTTTTCACTGAACTAAAAGTTGTATAAAACCCCCGTATTTATCAAAAATTACCAAAAAACTCACTATCAGAAAAGGATCTTGAAAATCCAAATTTTGGATCAAATTTCACATTTAACTTTATTATTATTTGTTCTATGCTCTCTGAATATTATATTCACTATTTTGATTAATTTTAGTTATGTAAATTGATGTTGATCCTTGGGAATTAACAGTAAATCATAATAATGCATAGAAAGATACCGAAACTATCAAAACGCTTTTTATACAATTAATTGCAACCTATTCATGCACGTTTACTCGTAATAAGCTTCTAAAATTATCGCATGATTGTAGGATGTCTATTTATGCTAGGAAAGAGGTTGTGATACTCATTACCCGAGGGACAATTATTTAATTTAGACCCTCGTCATAGAAGCACTACTAGAAAGCAGAGGGCTCTCTCATGTTCTCGGTGTGCTACAACTTGAAGGTGAAATTGTGATTGCCACGAATGACAACTTTACAATACTGGCAATCATGAGGAATTGTATTTTTCTAGAACCTAAAAAAAAGAGAGTACATGATGGAGAAAGACCTGAAGGTTCTATGGGATATGCTTAGGATGCGTTACCACCGTCTTGAATTGGTGTGGCCCATGAAGATACTGCTGAACCAATGGAATAATTTTCATTTCCTAGACTTCACATCCATTGCTAAATATAATGTTGCGATGGATGGTTTGATCTCAAATTTAAAAGAATGTGGCAATTAAGCCACAAATTAAGAGATGATTGGAAGGACCATTTTTCCACTCTGCATGTGTAATTTGCAAGAACTTGCGTGCTGAAAAGTACACAATATTCCTTAACTTGGTACATTCTACTTCTAGCAGAAGATGTGAAGAAATTAGTCATACAACCTAAATCTTCATCTAGCTTCCCAAAATTTTTTACTTAGAGATATACATATCCAATTCTCTCAAGAAAATGTTGAGCGCAAGAAGTCGTGATAGTGAGAGAAAATTCAGGACTATCACATTCTATGGGAATCAGAAGCAAACTTACAATAAATGTGGTGTGAGGGGATATTGTTCTAAGTATTGTAGGACCTCTGAACGCCTGATAAACCTCTACCAAATTTATGGCAAATACCCAATAGAGAAGGAAGCTCCCTTCATGGACATCATGTAATTTGTCCTAACAAAGAAACAAGCATCCACTTAATTGGTCATGTGCATCCGTAATTTGAATTTTTGGATAATGGTTGTAAATTTTTTGAGAGTAAACTAAATCCTTATGATGATGAATGTTTTGTAGACTTATGAATATTATCTGGTGTCCATTTTAATAGTAAGTTATGAATTATTCTATCTAAAGCCTCATATTTTCTATTTTTTCTCTTGCTGAATAAGAAAATATGATAAGTAACGATAAAACAGGTCGCCCACAAGCAACTCTTGCCTAAATAGAATATTTTCCTACGTGATCTTGCCATCTACTAAGCTTAGAATTGAGCACACTCATCCTTTGAAAATATGGCCTAGGCTATTACCTTTCATATTCCACCTATATAGAAGTATGTCTCCAAGTAGAAATGTACTAAGTACCTGGCTTTGCACACCGAACGAATTTGTATGCTAGCAGCATATGATAGCAACACTTGGCCAAAAAGCAATCAGGATTTTGCAAATCACATGACATGGGGGATAAATATAGAAAAAAAAGGTACAGAATGTGAAAAATAAAAATTATTGTAGGCATAGATTTCTTGGCAACTTGTGTAGTGATTTTTTCTCTCTCCCATCATCGTAAATCATACATATTGAAACTCTCAAAGTGAATGAAGAGAGTGTACTAATGAGTTGTATGTGATACAACATATATCACACTTTGAAAAATTTTGGGTTTCAGAAAATTACAACAGATGAAGTCTACGGTTCATCTGTAGATTAACTTAATGCACTTCCGCCAACACTCCAGGCGTGAAAGCCGTAAGAGGGAAATCATGCGCCTAAAAGGGGGAGATAAGTTGTTAGCCTACCGCTGTGACATCTATCTCTGGCATAAAGGTTAATGTAGCAGCCTTTGCTATCCGAAATAGCATGTGTAACCCTGAATGGAGTTTTTATTGGACTTGAATATACGATTCATACCATTTCATATCTAAACTAATCTCATTGGTACTCATGAAATCTCCACAATTGTACTGACATAGTCCCGCAAACAATGAAATCAATAAATTTCACAATAGTGTACATAGTTAAAGCAAACTACAAAGTTGTATTACTCCTATATGACTCGAGTCAAATAGCCTTATAAGAAAATATCCCTTTCGTGTGGGTATATGTTTGACAACTCAGGGGGAGGTTGTACACATCTAGTGAAAAGATGTTGATCGAAATAAAAACGTGAAATATGAGTATCAAAGAAAGACAAGAAGATACATGAGGGAATTGTTGTTGGTTCATGAAAACAGAACATAGATGCTCGGTGAGTATTAGAGAACTGAGCATATACTACCAACCATCAAGCATAGCAAAGATATGCAAAGTATGCACTGCAATGCACTAAAGTTCTTGCTATATACTTAGAGACGTCCGAGGGCCAAGACTCCGCATACTGCAATTGCCTACTACCTGGAGACATCTAGGAAAAAGCAATACGAGAAGAAGAAAATTTTGTCTATTTAAAGCAATTGAAGAACACAATCAGAAATTAGAATGTTTCGAAACATAGTCTAAATCGAAGAAAATGTGCATCACATAACTCTTTTGGTTAAGGCACTAGGAAACTCTACTCATCTCCGAAGTGGAAATAGGAGAAGAGTGGAGGGAATATAAGCATCACTATAGAGGGAAAGACATAAGTCTACTGATCTCACCAATATCACTTCGCCTATTGCCGGATACTGAAATATCTAGTTAGATCATAGTTGATGGTAATATGGGCATTAACACTCCCTACGTACATGAAGAGTTATGAATGTGAAATTATGGGAGAAGTAGCTGAAAATTAGCATAATGCCATTGTAAGAAGGTACCTGTCTCTGAGTGAATATTCTTTGTAGGGAAACGGTGGCAGTAAATAAATAAAAGTAAGAAATGAAATGTCGTAACTCTATTCTAGAATACATGTCACTGGGTGCAAGGTATTTGAGACTTAGAAGCATTGAAAAAAAAGAGAACTTTGTAAAGCCTCTCATAAGCTGCATGCATATTTAGAGTTTTGTTCCTTGCAAAAGTAAGCTTGACAACATATGCAGTAGTGAGGCACATCATAAAATGGATTATCCATTCACCTAAAAATGAGACACTAGGAGTGCAGTACATGGATAATGCAATCACTAGCCTTTATCCCAAAATGGAGTGCCTTTTTGGTTTTGGAAATATGATTAGAGGATTACTTGTAGCAATATAGAGAAATTCAATTTGAACCATATAAATGGTGTGCTTATACCCAAAGTGGAAGTAAAGGTTCAAGAATTTGTATAGACTTAGTAGATACACAATCTCAGACGTGGACTTAGACCCAACATGCATCAACAAGAACGTTAAAAAATAGTTAACCCAATTTGAAAAAAACTAAAACAATATCGATTGATGAAAAATGCTCCACGGCAGCACTACATCCCATGATCATTTCACATGTTTTGTAGAAATACACTACGAAACACCGCGACCAAGCTGTTTTATACATGGCAAACCAAATACGAGCCACGTAGCTCATGAAGAATTGCAAGTTTAGTTATTAAGACACATATTGTATGGAGATACCACATTTATGTCTAGATGATTGGTGGGATAGTATCCCAAATTATATTGAACTATTCAAAAAATATATGGTTCATGGGTAGTCGATTGGCCCAGGCAAGATCATGAAGCTTATGGCACACTTATCTAACTTGATCGCTAAAATTACCTCAGTAGATAATGAAGTTTATGTTGCACAATTGAGTCTGATTATAATTGCACATGGATGATGTGCATTGCTTGATTATATATCACTCACATTATTCCTTAATGAATTTAATGAACTGAGATGGATATATCGGAACATGAAGATATAGCTTACCATAATTTCTAGAAATAATTGTGAAGTTCATTAATGAAGTTGGATGCTGAGTGTAACTAGAATGTTATTCACACGAATTTGCCCATATTGTTTCTATCGCACACATAAAAATGTTAGAATATGAAAGTTCTAACGGAAGCTATCTTGAGGGAGAGCAAATATATATGAACATTAGTTATCAAATTTTGAACCATGCAAGTTCATAGCACTAATTCACTCCGAAGAATCAAATGTTGATAATTATAGTATTTGTTGAAGTATAATTCAAATCAAATTTTGAACCATGCAAGTTCATAGCACTAATTCACTCCGAAGAATCAAATGTTGATAATTATAGTATTTGTTGAAGTATAATTCAACTCTTGAAGATGTTAGCTTGAAAATGAATTTCAACTATATTTGTGCAGTATTTAGGGAGAGCAAATCACTGATTAGAAATATAACTAGAATGATACATAAAAATATAAAACATTACAAGAAGTATAATCACAATTGATCCATAGTAGATTTATTGACTCAATAGTTGTACTCTTTTTCCCTTCGACGAGATTTCCCTAAAGTTTCTCATATGCAAGGTTTTTCAACTAATGGGATTTGAAGTTGTATATATGATGCACTCTTTCTCTAAATTTTTTACCTGATATTTCAGAGTTTTATGAGGATATGCATCACATGATAAGTGTCCAATAGAGTGTTAGAGAAGTATTGATTGGGTCCAAGAAGGCCCAACTAATTTCTCTTAATTGGGCTCCTTATCTCTGAACTAAGTCAGTCACATTTTATCTATGGTAGCTCCCACTCAATAGATTTTATCTATGGTAGCTCCCACTCAATAGGACATATCGTTGAAAAGAGGAATAAAGAAAGAGAAGCTCCACCCCATATCTTTATATCAAATTTATTTACTATATCTGTATATATATATAAAGAGTTTCAAGATCTTCCTCAAGTATTCCCTCCTTCTACGTCTACCACAATTTTTGGATCGATCTCGCACATATAAAGTTTTAAAATCTTCTTCAACTACTCTCTCTTGTTATGTCTACCACAATCTCTAGACCAGACTCCTATCCATGAAGTTTTCAGATCCTCGTTAACTACTATCTTTTGTGTCTACCCACCGGCACGGGCAGCAAGACAGTCTCATTGAGTATCAACGCCCCTTAGGCCCCGTTTGGCAACCTTGTAAAAATTGTCAGTTGTAAACAGTTTACAAGGGTAATTTACTTGTCACAATAAAAACCTTTGAATACAATTGTAATTTTATTCCCTGTTTGGGTATTATCTAAAACAGCCTTTGACATCTCAAAAAAAATTCCTTTCCACCCCCATCCATCCAGCCTCTTGGCGTTGAGGCGGCGGACCAGAGATGGCTTCCGATGGCGTCGTGGCCCTCTACGGCAACAAGGTGGTGGTCGAACCGTCCTCCAAGCCGGCCGCCACCTTTTCCGTCAAGGTCGGCCTCGCCCAGATGCTGCGCGGCGGTGTCATCATGGACGTCGTCACCCCCGACCAGGCGCGCCTTGCCGAGGAGGCCGGGGCCTGCGCCGTCATGGCGCTCGAGTGCGTCCCCGCCGACATCTGCGCCCAGGGTGGCGTCGCCCGCATGTCCGACCCGGCCCTCATCCACGACATCAAGCGCGCCGTCACCATCCCCGTCATGGCCAAGGCCCGCATCGGCCACTTTGTCGAGGCCCAGATCCTCGAGGTCATCAGTGTCGACTACATCGACAAGAGCGAGGTCCTCGCCCTCGCCGACGACGCCCACCACATCAACAAGCACAACTTCCGCGTCCCCTTCGTCTGTGGTTGCCGCGACCTCGGCGAGGCCCTCCGCCGCATCCGCGAGGGCGCCGCCATGATCCGCACCAAGGGCGAGGCCGACATCGGTAACGTCGTCTAGAAAGTCCGTCACGTTTGCTCCATCATGGGCGACGTCCGCGCCCTCCGCAACATGGACGACGACGAGGTCTTCGCCTACACCAAGCGAATCGCTGCGCCCTACGACCTCGTCATGCAGACCAAGCAGCTCGGCCGCCTCCCCGTACTTTGGCCTAGAGGAAGTCAGTGTGCTTGAGGTCATTGTGCTGGGCGAGGAAGACGGTGGCGGAGAGGGAGTAGGGGCGGCCGGACTGCTTGGAGGCGAAGGCGGTGGGGATGTTGGTGGGGAAGGAGTAGTCGGAGCCGAAGAGGATGTCGTCGCCGAAGAAGATGATCTTGTCCAGTTCGCTGGAGAAGATGATCTTGGCGTCTAGATCTGGCTCTCGCTGAGGAGCGAGCGGGCGGGGCGAGGAGGCCGGGGAAAAGAAGATTTTTTCCCCGTGTTCCTCGGATTGGAAAACGGAGCACTAGAGGGGATTTTTTTTTGCGGGCGGAAATGAGAAAACGACGGATCGACCCAGCCCAAAACTGGGTATCTAAACAGTATTTTTGGTCCGATCATTTTTTCTTTGTAGGCTGTAAATTATGGAGGTATTTGGACCAAAACAGGCTATCCAAACAGGGCCTTAGCCTGCTCGGTTCGAGATCGCGGCAGCGCGGCCGTGCACCGGAAGCAGGGCGGTCTCGCGCCGGACGGGCAGCCACTCCCTTCGGCCGAGAGAGCGCCCAAGATGCATGGAGCACCGCGGCGCCCCGCATCACATCGGCTGCCGCTTGGCTCGCCGCCTCTGCCGTGAAACCTGCCTCCCAAAACCACCCGCCAATTCTAGCCGACCCGCACCCCTGCCGCGCCGCGCCGGGCGGTGGCGCCCATCTCCCTCTCCTCTCCCTTTACCCGAGAGAACCATTGAACCAAGCAAGCCTCCCTCCACCGCTGGCCATGAAACCCCCGTCCGCGCCCGCCAAATCCTCGCTCCCGTGGATCTCCCCTCTCCAGTACCGCAGCCCCACTCGCGCCGCGCCCTCCCAGCCGCCTTTGCCCCCGTCGCCGCCCTCATCGCCGCCGCCGCGCTACGTCGACCACCCGGACCTCGCGCGCCTCATCGCCTCCTCGCCCTCCGCGCAGCGCGCGCTCGACCTCTTCAACGCCGCCGCTGCGCAGCGCGGGTTCTCGCACACCGCCGCCACCTTCTCCGCGCTCCTCGTCCGCCTCGCGCGCGCCCGCCTCCCCTCCGCCGCGCCCCCTCCACGCCCTGCCGGTTCCTCCAGCCGCACTTTCTGCCGCTCCTCCGGCTCCTCCCCGCCGACCACGCCCTCACGCTCCTCCGCCTCCTGCCCGCGCTCCTCCGCCGGCGCCGCGTCTCGCACAAAGCCCTCGCCGTCTGCCTCGATCGCCTTGTTTCCTCCCGCTGCCCTGACGTCCTCTCCGAGCTCATAGCCGACCTGCGTGACCCCCGGAACAAGTACCTTCCCACTCCCAATACCTGCATCTACAACATCCTCATCAAGCACTACGTCAAGAATGGGGACTTGGGGACTGCCTTCGAAGTGGTCGATGAAATGCACGAGTACACTTGCGGCGACGTGAGACCAGACTTGGTCACCTACTCAACCTTGATAGGTGGGCTCTGTCGAGCAGGTAAGATGAAGGAAGCGTTTGAACTATTTGAGGAGATGATCGAGAAGGAGCACATCGTGCCGGACCAGCTGACATACAATGTGATCATCCATGGATTCTGCAGGCTGGGGCAAGTGGAGAAGGCCCGAACAATCTTTGGATTTATGAGGAGGAATGACTGTGAGCCAAATGCGTTCAACTACGCCACGCTGATGAATGGGCACTGTAGGAAACGGGAAGTGGAGAATGCGAAGGTGAAGTTTGAGGAGATGAGGAGTGCTGGGGTGGAACCAGATGCTGTCAGCTACACGGCACTGATTGGTTGCCTCTGCAGACATGGGAGTGTGGAAGAGGAGATCAATCTTGTGATGGAGATGGAGAAGGGATGTAAGGCTGATGTTGTCACATACAATCTGGTGCTTGAGGGGCTGTGCAAAGAGGAG